>JAGDQP010001167.1:52627-70053 GCA_022664845.1 Lepisma saccharinum | reverse complement strand
TCTTTCTTTCTTTCTTTCTTTCTTTCTTTCTTTCTTTCTTTCTTTCTATCCACCTAGCTATCCCTCCTTGTCTTCCTCAATAACTTGGACAGCCCGTATCTTTTGCTAAACTTTCCTAACTCGAAACGTGAATCATGGAAAACTGAAGTATAAACTAAGAAACAATCGGGGAAGAGAAACTGCCTTCCGATACCAAATGATAAATCGGAAAAGATGGTAAATAAGTCTTTTTTCCTTCTTCCAAAATAAACATCCTCTGAGACCGTGAAATTTTGAGAAACAAACGAAAAACACACACAAAGACACGCAGAATGAACGAGAGGGGTGGAAGAAGGGCAAAAGAGAGGGAGGGAGGGAGGGAGATAGAGAGAGAAGTGGCGGGAGAGACCACCCTATCCCAAAGAGTATTGTTTACCTATGTTGCATATAAGATTGCACAACTTGTTGGAGCATGATGTTCCACTTTGTTGACTATGTTCTGGAAAGGCGATTGGCCAAGCGCCAAAGCTTCTCATGGAAAAGTCTCGGAGCCAGGCCAAAAGCAGCGCTAACTTTGTCATGATTTACTTACTTACGACTCAAAAGTGGCTGCACAAAAGTTGACAAAACTCCTCCCCGAGCTACACTCACAGAAGTGTATATGTGTGTGAGTGTATTTGCAAAGGAAGACTCGCTCCTAATCTTAATATCTCAGCAGCTATTTATCATTTCTGTTTCACACAGCAGGTTGCTGTAGTGAGTGAACTTTGTTGGAATAAAACCAAACATTATTCGGATTGCTCACCTACAAGCTCTACACCACATGTCGTGCTATTTTTTTTTTCTCTCTCTCTCTCATTTTGCCATTTAATATCTCTCTCGTTCTTAATAGGTTCTCCAAACTTTGGATATCGTTCAGGAACCCATCTAATTAACACCACGGAAGTGAAAATGAGAAAATCGAAGATCTTACCCACAGGAAGGTTAGTAACAACGATTGTGTTATTATTGGTCAACCGTTGTCTGTGTCTGTTAATTCTTATTCATATTGCTGGAAGATGGACCAACGTTTAAGTCCAATAAGTAAAAGAAGACGAAGGCAATGTGTTTTGATGCTCACTTGTTATAATGTTCGCTCTCAAGTGTCGTTTGATGAATAGTCAATCAAAGTGTATATTTATCCGTACAAGTTAGGAGATATGTTTGTGTCCCTTAATAATTAATTATTGACGAAGCGATTGTGGGAGCGATGACGTAAAGTAACTTGTGATATATGAGATTAGAGTATTTAGTGATAGTCTGTCATGACTCATATGTGGACATCGACGACTGCCTCTAGGTTTCTAACGTGTGAGGTTCAGGAACGGTATTTATATTTAGACTTACATTTTATGCTGAGGAATTTTTTGACGTCACTCTTACATAAGCAGTTGTGGTGTCGAAGTCTAGCTGCCTACGATAGATGTATCAGAGATGGTGTTTACGAAATGTACTTGTAATCTACTTGAAGATATAAATTTGTTGAAGAATTTTACGATGCTTAGTTTATTCTGTATATCTATTATGTCTAGCTTAGGATTGCCACCGAATCCCAATTTATAGGGATCGTCCCTACTGTGAAGTACTCAAGCAACAAACGTATTTAAAATAGCCAAATTATTTAAAATAGCTAAAATATTGAAAATTTTACTATTCAGAATTATTCATGTAATTTGTGTTGGAAAAATGGAAATAAATTCAGTCGTCATCTTTGGCTAAGGATGATCATATTAGTTATATTTATGCAATGCAATGAAATTCATGAGGTCAGAAGTAAAGTTATTCAGTGCAGAGGAAATAACCATACTCCTATGATGGGAACACGAACTTTCGTTCCCGATCAGGAAAAGAAATTCTCCGAAAGCCTAGGTCAGACAAGCACCTTGCATATACGTTCTCACCCTTGTGGCAAGGACAAAAATTAGTATATAAAACCGACCAGCCCTCATTCCTCCTCCTCTTTGGTTCTACGATCTGAGCGTCAACTATTACCTTGAATTTTTGTGAATCTATTTACCGTGGGTGTCGTAGTAAGCAAGTATAGGTTTTGCTGAGCATAAGTTATGTGCACTTTTTATAGTACAAATGCAGACGCAACGCATAGGAGTCGATGAACTCTGTGTGTTCACGTATTGATGCTGCATAAAGACAGATACATATCTGCCTCACTGACTGACTATTTCCTTATTGACAGAGCACAACAGACACATATATCTAGTAACAGTGTCCAAAAAAATAAAAAAATATGATTAAGTGTCATTACCTTACAACTTGTGAAGCATTTCTACTCCACGTACTTTGAACTTCTTCATATTACTGGTATTTATATCAATTTCTTTCGCCTATTTACTTACTATAGGATGCACTTACTCTTCGTATTGGTGACTTGTTCATTATGCTCTTTCTAGGCTTATCCGTTTGAAAAGGATCATTTTTTTTTTATGAGAGTTTTACTGGTTGGAACTCGAACCTTCAGACATGAATTAATTGAGGGCAATACATTTCGTTATTAAATAGTTTACATATAAATAGCAGCAGTATTCTTCTATGCTCAAGGCTCATAATCGGGACGGGCGTAAGCTATAGTGCTGTAACCGCCCATACAATTCATTTTATCTTTATCTTATCAAGGCTCATAAAATAGAAATGAACAGGCATTTTATTTCAAAGACTACTTAACTGACGTAAAAAACGTTGGCTACTTTCAGAAAGTTTCCAAACGTTTTCACTTGTTATCACTTCTATGATTCAGAAACGTGAGACTAACGGAACAATAATTTAACAACAACATAATTATTGTTTGGCATTACCCAAAGACTTTGTGTGTGGTCCGTATCTGAAAAATACACAGAAAAATTTGGTCGTTGCCGTGACCGGGACTCGAATTCGGACCTTTCAATTGAGGTTGTGTATTATAACTACTAAACTACCAAGACACGGTCGACCTAGAGGTATTAGATTTTTGAAACTGAATATTGAAGTTCGGTAATTTTGGAATATCGATATTTAACGATATATCGAAAAATCGAACCGAAATAGCAAATTAAATATCGAACTTAAGAATCGAATCGATATATCGAATATCAGTAAGTTTTAATATCGAAGTTGTGATATTTTTAAAATACTGACATCGATTTGATATATCGAAAATTGGAACAAATTTCGAAATTGAAGCTGAACACATCTCAGAGAATTTCAAATCATTTAAGTCCATCATTTTCCTCCAAAAAGAGAAAAAATAATTATGACCTTTCAAATGTAAAGGCCTAGTTTCTTAAAACATTAGCATCACTCTAGTAATAAAATAACTTCAGTAAAGCTGATAGAAGCATGTAACACAGTCAGCTAAGGTAGTTAAATTTCACAGAATCGGTAAAGGCATAGCTTTGATCACTGCAGAAGAGGAATGTTTAAATAGGGAGAAATGGCGTCCCGTTATGCTGTCAAAACGGGACAGAATTTCTCACCTTAAAACACGGGAAATCCGTACCTTCTGAACGATTGGAATCTATATCCATCTTGATTTCCCTCTTTCCATTTTGCTTTTTCGTATTAGATTCTCTTTGTATCCATTCTGATTTCGTTTGTTTTGTTTGTCTTTCTCTTGTAATGCATAGATTCATTCCTCTCTGTACGAAATTGTAATGACTACATAGGCTATTAAAGTACTATAACTGGTTTGAGTTCGCATTTACACAGGGTGTCTTTAGAATAATGCCCCAAACTTCGGGAGGTGATTGTTTACATTAAAACAAGAAAAAAGTTCCTTTGAAGAAATTCAAAATTATGCATAGTTTCAGAGTTACAGGAACTCAAAGTAAAAAATGACGTCATATCACAACATCTAATAACGTTACAAGCGATATCAGTTCAGTAAATCACAGTCAAACTAGTTAGCACCCGATACATTGACGTAAGCAATGTTTATAATTAAGTGTATTCTCCATAAACAGGTTTCGCAACGAAATAATTTTGTTGTCAAGGAATTAAATGCTTGTAATAGGGCAAGCATAGAAATCCCCTTTAAGCTGCATTCGCCAATCATAAACATAGCTTAAATAGGTGCCCTGGGTACTACATCGAATGTAATTTGTTACGACGACAAAGTTTACGTCATTACTTTTCGAGGCATGACGTCATTTGTAACTGTGCGCCTTAACTTTGAGCGCCTGTAACTCCGAACCGAGACATATTTAGAAATTTCTTGAAAGTAACTTTTTCTTGTTTTGATATGAATAAGCACCCTCCCGAAGGTTGGAGCATTATTTCAGGGACGTTTTGTATACATCATCCCATTTTCTGGTTTTCTACTCGCTCTGTAATCAGACTATTTTACCTGCTTTTGATATCCATGAATCAAGGGAAATTAATTCATGTTTCTTTTTCTTTTCAGTTGTCCCTTTTATAATGAAGTGTACTGCAATCGAGACTTCCATAATTTGAAATAGTTTTACACATGCCTAGCCGCATTGTTATCAGAATCACATTTTTCATTAATTATGTTTTGAATAGAAACGTGACATTTAGAATTTACAGCAGTTGAACAGCCAAATCTCGGTGAATTTTCAGCGTGAGAAGGAAGGAAATGATGTGAAATCTACCGGATAATGTCAGCAATATTTCCGCACAAAATTATCATAATGGATGAATATTCATGTTATAATCGCTAATTGTGTTTCAAACTCTGTTCGCTTACCGTTTAAATATTAGCTTCCATTGATTTTGTTGTACTAGATACATCAAGAGCTGTTGTTAGTTACCAGCAATCTCTTTGGTTTTAGTTTTTTTTTTCAACTGAAACTGTTGATGTACCTGTGTAGAGGTACAAACAAAAAGAGTTTGTGAAGAAAAATGTCTGATGATTTTCTGAAAGTTTAATGGAATATTTTGCAAATGTAGCATTTTAGCATATGTTAAAATTTGATACATGATCCAGATACATGTTAAAGAAGATGTACCGAAGATACATATGCAATTATTGACGTTCTTAGATACTTCTGGCTCAATAGGCAAATAAATACTATGGAGAAAAAAAAAAAAGGATTTAAGATTTAGGATGATCTGGCGAAATACTTGTATACTATTGTGGCATAGTTTCTTTCAGCCTGTGGAGATTAAAGTATGGGAATGGGCTACCTGATATAAAAACAAGGCAAAGAAAACTAGTGATGCCAGACCCCAATGCCCGAAAAGTCACTACGCAGCAATAAAAAAGATGCTACGATACTTCTCTTTGCTCTTACCAGCCGAGATCACGGCCATGTTCTTATGTAAAACGTCAAATATCTTATAGTGAGTCTAGATTATGGCAAATTTGTACGCGTGTACATGTTGGTGATGACCGTCTCAGAACGGCGAAATCATCGGTCGCTTCTTTCCTACTCCGAACTTTGAAAACAGAAAAGAAAACAAAGAGAATGTATTTGAGTAATTACTTATTGCAGAAATTACTGTATTTGATGGCACAATACACTACGATAGCTTTAAACACACACAAAAGAAGAAACATCTAAACGATCTGAAATGATTTACATGTGCCCTCTTAATCGATATCTAATATTACTGCTAACATTGTTCATAGGTTGCCAGCCTACTATAATTAAGTTCATCGTTTGTATCAATGACCTCTATTTAAAGCGATACTGGACTGACTGTTGCCATTGAAAATTTCATGAATATATGAAGCCAGGCATCGGAGAGGCACTTGATCTCTTTTGTCCACTTCCAGTCTAAACCAATATGGAACAAATTTTCGGTTTTTACTAATTTTTAAGACTTGATATCGCTGTGCAACCTGTTTTATTTATGTCTTAATTCTTGCAAAAAGTAAATATTATTTGCAGTATTTTCTATTATATGCAGAGTAGGGTATACTATTATATGAATTACCTAGAACCTAGAATTACGTGCATAAAAGACTAGGCGAATCGACCAACTAATCCATATATATGACTTTTTCTTATTTTCTTAAACACATAAAATACAAAATTAATAAAAATCGGCTTACGCCCACACGACAGGAGTGACTGCTTAGTGTCGAAAGATATACGCCAAAGCAAATACTTAAGGTTGTGTCTAGAGTAACGATGGTTTTCCGTCGTTGCTTTAAGTTTTTAACATCGAGGGTTAATTTACTAGAGCAAAGACGGAATATATTATTCCACTCTCGCGTAGCTTGAACTACAAGTAACAGCGAGAAGCGCTCAGCAGTTTGGTCTTGTAGACAAGGCGTCAAGAAGCTGATCCAAAGGTCCCAGGTTCAAACCCTGGCGTCGACTTTTTGCATATTTTGTTTTAAAAAAAATAAGAGTTTTTTGTTTTTTATGTAAATACACAAAATGAAATTTAATAAAAGTTGTGATTTACAATTTTAAAATAGGCTACTAAAAACTAAGATGTATATAAGCCCAAACGGGAGAGGGTGCATCCGAAGGGAGTTGGGCGGCGTTAGCCGCTGGGGAAGGGGGGGGCAGCCCCCTGTTAGTGGTGGGCATACGCAAGTTTTGTTAAGTTTTGTGCCGTTCCGTCCCGTCGTTGCTCTAGTAAATTAACCCTCGATGTTAAAAACTTAAAGCAACGACGGAAAACCGTAGTTGCTCTAGGCGCATCCAATACTTAAACTCGTTTGTCCACTTCCAGTCTAATCCAATGTGGATCAAAATTCCAGTTCTAACTCAGTTTTATAAGCTTCTTATTGCTGTATGGTTCGTTTATTGATTTAAATCTTAATTCTTGAGTTATTCATGTGATAGTATACCCTACACTGCAAATAATAGAAAACACTGTCAATAATATTTACGTTTTTTGCAAGAATTAAGACATAAGGAAACGAGCCGCACAGCGATATCGAGCGTAAAAACTGAGTTGGAACCGAAAAATTGGTCCATATTGGTTTAGACTGGGAGTGAACAAACGAAATTAACTGTCCTCTACGCCCCCAGGCTTCATATAATCATGAAATTTTCAATTGCAGCAGTCAGTTCAGTATCGCATTTAGATAGAGGTCATTAAGGTGCACTCACAGAGCATGAAGTATTATCAATACATTTTAAAAACATTCTCGTTATTTTAGAAACAGTTTCTTTTCTAAAAAATGATAAAAAAACATTTTTTTTTAAAAATATTTTCTTTCATGCTGGCAAGAATTTTAACATCAGGGGGCCTGCTGTAAATGTAAATATTTCCACCAATGATTTCTGAAAAATGAAAGAGAAACATTTTTTAAAAATATTTTCTTTCATGCTGGCAAGAATTTTAACGTCAAGGGGTTATTTTGTAAATATTTCCATCAATGATATATATGTTTAAAAAAATATATAGTTCAGAATTTATATTCCAGTATTGTTTCAAACTCTTGCTGCAATGTGCTTGAAAAAAAAAATACAAACATGTTTTGCCAACATGTATAATGACACTTTTGATAAACCTATGTTTAACAACATTAGGCGATATTGACGTTCACCAACACAGAATTTCGAGATTTTCCCCACAAAGCCAATGAAAATATTATTAGTTCTTAGTATCTGGCAACGCTGTGAACAGTGATAACAGAAACATTCCAAAATAATTGTGAGAGCATATATACCATTTTGGGTCTTTTAGATACTTGGGTCTTTTAGATGTTTAAATATACTGTAGTTCATTGTGCCAGCAAACATACTCATTTTTGTAGCACGCGTATGTATTCTCTTTGTCTCGTTTTCTGTTTTCAAAGTTCGGAGTAGCAAAGAAACGACCGATGATTTCGCCATTCTGACATTCTTAACCAACATGTACACGCATACAAATTTGGCCTAATCTAGACTAACCATTATCGTTATTTCGTAGTTGAAATAAACTGTTTACTTCTTTGAATGCTATCCTTTCCGAGGCAAGAAATTTTTCCTTCTAAAGTTCGTAAAACTAAAATTCGAATTTTCTATTCTTTAAGCTTACTTTTATTTGAGTTAACAGTTAATCTAAATGTTGTTAGGTTAGGTTAGGCTCGTAACTTTCCTAGTAGCACAAAATAGTTGGAGCAAAGTTGATTTCTCATTGTGTATGGCTGAAAAACGGTTGGTTCAATGTTGTTGATGTCCGTTTTGGTCACGTGTTTTCCAACTGCATATCAAAGTTGATTCGGTCTTGAAGTTGGCTGAACAACTGCAACAAATTGATCTAACGAAAATTTTTGCTTGGCTCAACGTAACAAAACTATTTTTCAACGTGACCATTATTCATGGCAATTTTGTAATTATAATGTACAATACATATCGTATAACATAATCGATTTTAGTTTAGTTTCTTATGGATAATTATGCTTCAGCAAAAGTTAAATAGTATCGTGCAATATTGTAATCACGAAATATCATTGTATTACCCTTAGCGTTGTATCCAATCATAATGGTTATTAGTATTGTGTATATTAATATCATGTTTATTGTAATTATCCTACCATATCTTCTTGTTATATTAATTATATTACTGTATTATGTTTCAATGTTTTATGTCATAATTTATGTATAATATCTGTAATAATTAACCTGTTCCATATCACACTGCTCAATAGCACTCATTTGTGGCCGCCGAAACGCAATAAAAACATTGGTTAAAACAGGTGCTACAAGATTTAACTATTAAATATAAAATGTTGTGTTAATGAATAAGGATTGGAAATGTGTTTCTCGAAGTCCTTTACCTTAGCCACTAGACTCCGAGATCAAGGTCATATTTTTAAAATCAAGAGAAGTGCGTTAGTCTCATAGCGCACACTCCCAGTTTCCAAATTCTGGCGAAGTTCCGCTTGAAAAATGCTTTATTTCGAATTCTTTTAAAAGTGAGATGCAAGTCCTTGACAAAACAATAATAATAATAATAAAAAAAACAAGTTAGAGCTGCGATTCTACTAACAGTCGCAAAGGCTTCGGTCTCTTGATAACATTTTAGTCACGCAAACATTATTTTTATAAAATAGGCTGGCAACACTGAGAATTTGAGTGTTTAGGTTCTGGAAAATCCACAGTACTTGTGTCAAATAATGTTTATGCTAAGTTTAGCGCAGCTCGGTGTAGCTGAATGGAAGCAATTTGAATAATTGGTAATTTTTAAAAAAACATGTGCTGGTAACACTGAACTACTACACCAATCAAGGTTGTTTCGGCTTTGTTTATACACCCCACCCCCAGTAGCACACAAACGTGTTTTGAACGTTGATTTTTGGTTTATTTCGTTGATTAACCGTTCTTAGTTGAAATAAGTACATTTAATTTTGAAACACATTTCAGCAAAGACTTGATGCTATTTATAAGATATTAGTTCAACGTGGATTCAACTATTATTTTCAACTATTGTGTAGATACCATTGCATGGGATTCTTTCCTAATTTAATACAATAACATTCGTAATTAAAAGCTAATTGTATGCCATTAAATATTATTTTGTGTTCTCTTTTGCATGTTGAAAACACGTTGCATTTCTGTCTATATTCCAAAGAAAATTTGATTTCGTTGATAGTACGTTAATGTGAAGTGGTTTTAACTATTATATCGAACTGTGCCCTAGATTATCTTTCCAACTTAATTGCACACAAATTGTGTTTAAAAGCGAATAGCATAAAATTAACTACGTTTCCCATGTTCTCATATGCATGTTGAAAACAGATTGAATTTTAAACTATATTTCAAGGAACATTTAATTTCGTTAATAGGGCGTTCATATTAAGTGTTTTCAACTTTCCTTTTCAGCTATGACACAGGTTTCGCTTTATATACCTTTTTCTAAGGTGACATATTACACTTATTGAGAAATACGAATTTAATAGTGCAGCGATGGTCAAAGTGTTAAAGAAGGAAAAATTGCACATAATAAAAATAGAAGGAAAGTTTTCTTTATTCTTATTCTTACATGATGGTGGAACGACACTTCTGGATTTGTGGAGACAGCGTTTAAGACTGCCTTTTACTACAAATAACGTCTTCGTAACTTAAAGGGAATAGTAAAAGAGTAGTGAGTCTCAAGGTGGCTCCGTGCAATGAATGGTCAGCGTGTCGATCTACCAACGATGAGTGCCGAAGTTCCAACTACGAATCACACAGCAGACGGTTGGATAATTTACTGTTGGAAAATTAATATACCATGATGAAAATAACGGACAAAATGCAGTCGAATGTGTATACTAATAGACAGGAACCATGCTTTGTTTTGGCCAACTGAACCCTTTTCCTCATCGTCCGCTTCTTGGTTTCAACCTGTTTCTTCTCAACCATTATTCAACGTCGAATAAACCGTTGAACAGACGGAAATTTCGTTACATTTACAACGTTAAAACTACGTTTCGGTACTAACGTTTAATCCACGTATCTTCAATGTATGTGTGTTACTGGGTACATCATTGTTCAGTATTGTATTTCGCCCTTCCCTATACAGAAACGCATAATTTCAAGTATTAGGGAATTTAGATGTTAGTAGTCGCGGGGAAGGGTAAGACCCCTTGGCCCCGTCTCTCAACAAACTTGCCTCTGCATATACACACAATAATTATTCGCTATTATATTTCGTCTTTACCGTTATAGAAACGCTTATTATCAATTAGTAGCAAATTTTTATGTAAATACACAGAGGCAAGCCCCCTAGCTCCCCGACAAATTTCCTTTATTGCTGCATGTACATTTTGACTACTTTTTGAACGACACCTCACACACGTCTCAACACTTATGGTTCATGAGATATATTTTTGGGATGGGCTAGCAACACTGATAACTGAGTTCTTGGAAAGCGAGAATTTCCGTAGTATGTTCCTATTGAGTCAAACAATGTTTATGCCAAGTTTGGTGCTGCTATAGCTAAAGCAATGTAAAAGAAAAAAGAAAAAAGATAATTTTATAGAAAGTAGGCTGGCAACAATTGTAAGTGGGTTGCTCGGCAACGTAGGTCCTTTCAGTGTTTCTTTATTGTGTCAAATAATGTTTATGCTAAGCTTAGTGAAGCTAGGTCTAACTGGATGGAAGTAATTTGGACAATTGGGATTTTAGAAAATGGGCTGGCACACTGAATCACTGCACCAGTCAACATGATTCCAGGGGCTCTGAGCTAGTTTAGTCAAGACATTTCTAACGACACCTCAAGCATCTATCTACACTTTGTAGTCTTGAGATTTAATTTCTGGGCACAGACGGACAGAATGAGAGGAATTATTAGCTATAGCTTCTCTATATCAAGGGACCTAAAAAAGAACGCAGGTTTGAAAGTTTTTTATTTTTCGTATACAGAGAAAGATCTTGTGTGGGAAGATTAGCTGTTAATTTAAAACCTCCTCTGTAGCTGGCGTTGCTAACGTAGTTTCCATGAGCTTTATTCATGTGAAAACATTATGATAACTAGACAATGTATTTACATGCAAATGTGTTTTGTGTCCTCGTTAATTCATGCAGCGTACGTGGACATCGCAAAACTAATTACAAAACTCGCTTCAAGCTTCTGATAATTAAATCGTCTAATTTTATGACCTGCACGTCATTTACATATTTTCTTGATTGAATCATGCATCACTGCAAATACATGGCATAGATACAATGAACGCGACAGAAAAGACAGTTACAGATATTGAATCTGTTACTTCGTACGATTACTGGTATTAAAGCTCTTTAAACATAACTATTTTTAGGTTTTCTTTTTAACGCACCCGAAAACTTTGGAGGGACTGTTTTAATTTTGTTTTCTCCTGCGTCTGTAATTCAATTTATTAATCTCAATATTATATTACAACTGAATTACAAATTTCAGATTCCAGGAGAATCCTAGCTGCTGCCGTTATTGGATTCTCCTTTCCGTAATGCTACAAACAAGAGGCACTTTGTAGTTTCGTGGTAATTTCTAAAATAATAACTACAAGTTAGTAAAGCTTAAAATACACTTGAATTACACAAGGACATAACTATTTACATAAAATCACACACTTCTACTATTACTATTAATACATGGAATTTAAACATATAATTCATGGTCAACGAAAAATTGAAAATATATGAAGACACTAAGAGAAATAAACAAACGAAATACGAACCAAATACGAAAATAAGGTAACAATAATGATAGCAATAGTATTTATAGAAAGATAGGGCTGAGCGTGAAAATGTGCAATCAAAGCAAATAAATAATAATAAAAAAAACCTATTGATTTGTGATCAGTTATTTAAAAACTAAAATGTTAAGTTCAAATCACTTAGGATGATGTATCTAGGTATCAGGACTTTACTATACAATAAAGTCGTGATTTACTATACAAAATATAATAGCGAACAATTGTGTGTAAGTTTCTTAAGGAGCGGGAAGCCATGGGGTCTTGTACCCCACACGACTATTATTTACATCTAAATTCCCTAATAGTTGAAATTAAGCGTTTCTATATGGGAAAGGGCGAAATACAACAGTGAGCAATGGTGTATATAAGCAGGGATATTTTATAAAATGTAATGCTTACGTGGATAAAATGCTATCAAGGGACCGGAGCCTTTGCGATTGTAAGTATAATTGCAACTCTAAAGTGTTTCTGCAGCAATCACCTCTTTAGCTGTCCTTTTAGTGTGCTATAGGTGGTTTTACTTAAGAACACAAAATAACAGTTTCTTAGTTTCGATACAAAAATAGTTTTCATGAAATTAACGCATGATTTCAATTTATACAACAATTGCTAAAATATATTCGTGCGACACATCTTTATCTCCCATTATCTTGAGAAAGCAAAAAATCAGTTCACATAGATGCTTCGTTTATAATTTATTTAACAACGTAATGACTTTCTGTCTGTTTTGTCACACTGTGTGTTTTGAAACATGTTAAAATGACATCACATAGCGAGTTTTTTTTTCTCTCTTCATGTATCTGTCAATTTTGATTTCTCTTCCTTTTTCCTTGGCTGAATTATATATCACACGGTTTCATCAGGTCGTCGCCATCCGTTCATATGACCTGTCGGTAGCAACTGCCATGTTGATTATGTCAGAATGTCACATCACAAACTTCCTTTTAGGTTTTCAGTTGTCTTCCAACAAGAAGTGTAAATAATACTTGGTTTCGTCATGTTAACATACAATACTCGTGTATTCAGAAAGAAAAAGAGCTGCACTTCCCTATGTGATGTCCTCAATCTACAACGCACGAAGAACTTTTAGGCTGCTTTTATGCAAACGCTGTTTTCAAGCGACTTGAGAACAACATGAACAGTGCGTTCTATAAAAGAATGGGAGCAAATGACTGTGTTTATGCAAATGTTGCCCGATTTCCTGCTGCTGCGTTCTGAAGCACAGCCGTCGATGATCTACAGAACGCGAGAACATTTGTAAACAATTGTTGTGTTTAATTGTTTGAGGTTGTGTTTTTCCTCATGTACAAAGCGCACTGGCAACACCATCTTCTTCATTTTTCTTTCTTTGTTTTCTTTCTTCTTTTCTTCCCCCCACCCCAGCTACTCAAGCGACATGTCGTAAGTGACAAAAAGGTACAAATGAAAAATGGTTACAGCCTGATTTCAAGCCGCACGCGGCAAGCGCCATGCATAATTGTAGCCTTAATTTATAAAGAGTGCTATTTTTATAATGTAATAAAGTATTTCAGGCTAAACGGAAATAGCTTAGGACTTATTTTAGATCCTTCATAGCATTGCTAACGAAAAGGGAACTTATATCTCCGCTTTGTTTGTTTGTCCGTATGTGTCGGAAAAATACATCTCATGAACCACAAGGTGTAGATGGAGACGTGGTTGAGGTGTCGCTGGAAACAGCTCAGAGCCGCCCCAACCTCTTCATTGGTACAGTGGGTCAGAGTTGTCAACATATTTTTCAAATTACTTCCATCCCGTTAAATATATCCGCACCAAATTTGGCATAAACATTATTAGACACAAGAAAAATACTGTGAATTTTTCCTATCCCTAAGCACATCAGTTGTTAGTGTTGCCAACTTATTTTATAAAAATGAATTTTTGTTTGTCTATTATTTACACAAATCTACACGCGTCCATTTATTTACACAAAATTATGCATACATTAGGTACTGGGACCGGTCGGGTATTGCACCCCAGTTATCAGTATTGCCAGCCTATTTAAGAATTTCAATGTTAGTATTTAAGACTAGATTTTGTAAGTAGATTCTGAATAAAGTGTATGTTGGAGAAATCGATCCGTATCTCATTTTATTGAATTTCTCAAAAAGAACTAAAAACAGGCGATGAAGTAGTTTTAAGCAGACGCCAGAAATGTGTGAAGATTAAGGTTGTAACAGCTCGTTGCATGACATGGGTAAGTACACGCTATTAAAAAAAAAAAGAAGTCTGTTAGAGTCATTCTGGCCATGAGCATTGGCTCCGCGGTCCGTGACCTGTATGCGCGCTCACGTTTCAAAGATAATCCACTCAAACTGTATTTTGGTATCGCAGTTTAACTCCAATGTAAAATGCAGTATAACTACTTCCAGAAGAGAATAAAAGAAAGAATAGGAAAGCAACATGAAATAAAAAAGGACGTTCGAGCAAAAATTTGTCTCTTTCATCCGGTTGTGGGTGTTTTGTGGTCAAAGTATTTATTGTTCCGAAGCCACCGAGGGTTTGGACAATTGAAACAAAAGCCCGCAATCAAATGGAACACTGACAGCATATGAACATATGTTGTTTGTGACGAATGTCCAGATAAGTTGAACGTTTTGTACCGTTGATGAATGTAATTAGCTTTACAATTAGATGAAAAATCAGCTTTATTTTTCTTTGTAGTTATTTTGGAGCTTTTAACTTCTGGTTTTGTTCCAATAAAAGAAAAGAACACAGAATGAAAAATAAACAAAACAAAACAAAAAAAAAAAAAAACCTATTTGTTCCCTACTTGAAAAACTACGCTTTCTCTGTCTCTCTCTCTCTCTCTCTTGTGTTCTCACTGGATAAGTGTAAACTGGTTGGTTACTCTCGTTGACTTGTACCCAAGAGATGCTTTGTTCGATTGCTGGTGGGACACAAATTTACATTATCTCAGGGATCCAGCATTTTAATGTTACAGGATAGAGGCATTTATGATTCAGGCCGGAATTGGGTAGGAAAAAGGATGCGGGAAGGAGTCGCCCAGAGCCTAAATTGAAGGTATCATCCTTGCATCTTCCTGGTGTGATTAAGGAAAACCATCACCTAGAATGGTCGACCCAGGACCCAAGACCTCCCGAATAAGAAGTCAACACTCTACCAACCAGAGCTGAAAATCAGTCACGGTGACCCAGTCCGTAACTTGACCCGATTGACCATGTCTTGACCCGAAAACCGATGTTAACGCAAATGACTAGGTTGACTGTGACTCGGTGACCCGAAGATCGAATATTGACCCGGTGACCCAGTCTTAACCTGGTGACTTGGTCTCATTCGTGTGGTTTGAATTTATCAATATTGTAATTTGTGAGATTCCTTGAGAAATAAATTTATATACGGGAACTTAATTTTTGAAAGTTTTAAAAGATTTTAATGCTTTAACATTTCTGTTTTGCCTTCCGAGTCACTGGATCGAAATAGTGTTAGACCGGGGCCCAAGTATAGACCCAGTGACCCGGTCAAAAACTTGACCCGCTTCAGCTCTACTATCAGCTGAGCTACAACCACTCTGTAAAGTATTGAAGCGTGAAAACGTCAACGATATTGAAGTCCTATTGGTCTATGACATGAAGTTACCTTGGAAATGTGAACCGATAGTGATTTGCCATCGTCTTTTATTGGACGAAGAAGACCTCCAAAGGACGGGACTTATAGTTTCACGTGGACGCCGAACCAATTGTGTCCCGACTACGAATCGAGCTCGGCACTCAGCCACTTATCAGTTTGTTTTAATGATTTCATAAAAGATCCTTATTATTACTTCTGAATAAAAGCAATGTTCTTGTGAACATTTGTGCTTTTTTCTTTGGTTTATTTCTAACACTTTAGCAATATTCTCTTCTTTTGTTGCTATTTCTTTTAAGTTCCAGATGCTATCTCCGTAGTTTACATACATTCATCCTGCTTTGTAGAGGTATCTTCCAGGCATTAATTCTGTGTCTGCTGTTTCCTGGATTTCTATTTGTTATTTCTTGTATCTTCCTCCCGTTCATCGTTTTCCAGTTGGACTTTCCAACTTCCAAGAATTTTAACATTATCACTTTTTAATATTTTAACAATTTCACACTAACAGAACTCATACTTCTAACTTTATACATTGAAACGTTGTGTACAGAATTGCAACAATCGTTGGTTAGTTTAGGTGCCATGACATCAACTCATAGATGATGATCAACTTTTCCGATCTTTGCGCATCACACTCTTTATGACAAACATAATTCTGGCCCAGAACTTCTGTTCGAGAATAGTCTGGTCTGATTTCGCCTTTCCTTCTGTGTTAGGCCAGAAACTTTTCATATCCTCCTCGTATATGCTACTGTCTACAGTAAAAATACATATTTTTGATAGTTTATGAAAAGAGTATAAAATTTCAAAGTGTGAGAATTGATTAGTGCAGAGTTTCTAAACCTTTTTCATCCTGCGATCTCCTTCACGATGTGTTCTAGCCGGCAACCAAGAGAAACATTACATTTCAAAACATCGCAGTTGAATTGCTGTATTTGATAATAAATCATATTATTCAAAAACTAGTCAACAAATTACATTATCTTCAGTGATTTTTAAAATTTTTATTTATGACCTTTAGGCATCTTAGTCTCAGGCCAGGATAGAGGAAGCGAAATCATCCGGGAGGTGTCGGCCAGGGCCTATGTAAAAGGTACCGTCCCGGAACTTGCCTAGTGTGACTGAGGAAAAACCCTGGAAAACCTCAGTCAGGATGGATTATCTTTAGTAATTATAATGATAGCAAGCAAAATAAAATACCTTCTTTGTAATTTATTCACTTTAACCTACAAAACTCTAGTTATTTTTTTTGTTTCACCTCCCTTCGCGACCCCCACGTTAAGAAAACCCTGGGCTAGAGGAACCCCAGGATTCGTAACCACTGATCTAGAAGATCTTGTCCTAGTTTTAACACTGAAGTTATATATTACATAATACTACTATCCCATAGTTTTTAAAAAAATGGAAATTCGAATACTGAACCTGGTATTTACACACAATTGAAATAAGGTTTCTAGTTAAAAAAAAAGGTAAGGAAAACAATAATACTAAGGAAAAAAGGGGATGGCGATTGATCTTCGTCGCTGTCGGCTGCAAACATGTTCTTTTCTTTTTTCCTTTTTCTTTTTGAACGGCGTTTGGAGACCGGTACTCCTGCACCTTGATTGATAGCTTATTGATGGATTGAGCAGCCGCTGTTTGTCACCGTTCGCTTCCAGTTTAGCTGACACACACCCGGCTGACGATTTCCCACATTTCTCTCTCTCTCTTTCTTCCTTTTTTCTTTCTTTCTTCATTCTGTTTT
>JAGDQP010001167.1:0-52527 GCA_022664845.1 Lepisma saccharinum | reverse complement strand
ATATATATATATACTGTATATATATTCCTGTCATGATGTTTACAAGACGAACGTGAGATCGAATCAAGGACGACCATTTTATGGGAAAACTCCATTTTTGGGGGTAAATTCAACCTAATTTTTCTTCTTTGGTAATTGATTTTGTCTAGGGTTGATTTCAAATATCTGTATCTTCTTTACCGTATTGTCAAATTTCTGTTGCTCGGGTCTCAGCGAGGTCGTTGAATAGGCATGGAAAGTTGGACGCGATTGATCTACTGCTAGATTCTTGGTAGTTACTCTTCTACTCGAAATATTGTACGGAGTTGCTTTCAATTCTAAGCTTAGGAATTTTAGCTTTATTGCATGGCATATAGTGCAGCTTATTCAGTGAATAATCAGTTTAGATTTCCATGTTCATATATTCTCAAGTTTCTTAGTGTATAACAAGCCAAAGCCTATTTATAATAGCCAAATTATAGTACGTTAGAAGAGTTCAATGTGTAAATGTGCAGATCAAAGTTTCGTTGATAGAATTTGATCACCAACCTGGTGATTCTGACCAACTAGCATATTTTTAGGTTCCCTGATAGAAAAGCTATAGAAAAAAGGGACTTTATAATTCCACTTAGTGCGTCTGTCCGTGTCCACGAACTAACTCTCAGGAACTACAGATGTAGATACGTGCTTGAGATATCGTTAGAAAGGTCTTAGCTAGACTAACTCAGAGTCACCGGAATAATCTTGATTGGTATACTAGTTCAGTGCTGCCAATTTAAAAAAAAATACATTTCAATTACTAAAAATGTTTCCTTTTTGACCCATTAGCACAAAACTTGGCATAAACATTATTCGACACAACAGAAAAGTACTGTGGGTTTGACGGACCCTAAGTTCTCCAGTCGTCAGTGTTGCCAACCTATTTTATAATAATGAATGGTTGTGCACCTGAAGTGCTTAACAGAGCCCTCACGATTATTAGTGGAATCGCAGTGCTAAGTTGTATTCTGTGTAATATTGCAGCTGGCGTGTATGTGAGAATTCTTTTCAGAAACGTGGAAAAACACAAGAAGTGGAAAGAAGTTCTTGTCAAGAAATCGATACAGGAGGAGGAGTGTCTCAAATTCCTTTTACCCTCTTCTTCTTCTTTTTCTTTGCGTATATAAAGTAGTGTTGAGAGACTTTCGCGTGACACAAGTTCATTAGAAAGCATTCCTTTGTTTTTCAAGAAGTCTCTTCTCATTCTTTTCCGTTTTTTGTTCTACAAGAAGTTCTATTTTCAGTAAAATTGCGTTAGTTCTGTTTTTAATTCTTTCGATAATAATGTACCACCCATATTTAAGTTGTTGGAAAGATATTGTGTAAATTGATACTGCCCTTGGTAAATTACTGGAATTAATGATGGAAATGATTTAAACTGAAAGGAGTGCAATCAGATAAAGGAGAAGAATGCCATCTCATGCAATTCTAGTTCCGTGTACCTTTAAGAAACACGTCAATTAAAAATATCCGACTGTTTTCTTTTACTTACTTATTGAAGTGAATGAAATATGATAACTTCATTGAATATCTTATTTTAGAGTTTAAGTCATATTAGAGAAGATTTTTAAATGATCCTAGAAGAAAAATACCTAAATTAAAATTTGAAACCACTTCCATTCTTATTAAGTTTTTCTGCTTCTAACTTCTTACAGTTATTGTGATTAAAGTTTTGTCAGATTCACCGGAGTAATCCTCTGATGGTACCTACAATATCCTGGCTTCTACATTTCAGATATGTTAGCGTGCACACTGAGGTATATGATTTGAGAAAGACTTTTAGTACAAATGTCTCTCCAGCTCATAAAATATAGCATGTATTAAGTAAACAATCCAACAACTAAACTACAAATCTGTTAATAAGCTGTAAAATATCCATATTAGTAAGGTAACCGTTGGATTAAGAAGTAATTAGAACAACCAACACACAAGTTCCGTACTATAATTTAGGACAGAAGCAGTGGTTAATAACGCATGTTGCCATCTGACTTTAGGCCTAGATATTACTACCAAATATTTGCTTTCTTCCTGAATATTGAAGGAAAGCGAACAAAACTTGTCGAGAGCAGAATGGCATGTTTCCCGCAACTATACTTTGTCCAAGGGCTTATAGCGGATGACCTTGAAGAACTAAAAAGAACTGCAACAATGATATATTTTTTTTCAGATACAGTATTGCATAGAAAGGAATTGAAAATATTCAAAGATAAGGTACAACTTAGCAATTGGATATCTTCTTCTATTGAGGTGTCACCCCTTATGATTGACATTAAAACTAGAAAGAAAGATAACTACATGCAATATTTAGACTCTCACAACGTAGTCTTGTGAGAAATCAACGACAGCTTTTCTTGTTTCCCGGAAGCAAGTAAAATATTCAAATAATCTTCTCATTTCCCGTGTTTCTTCCACTTCTATAAAAGAATGACTCTGATAAAGATTCGGTTTTACTTTTTCTCCGAAACTAATTAACACATGCGGTTGGAAAAGAGATGAGTGTACACCGAATTCATTTATAAGTATTGAGTTGAGGTTCTCAATTTAGACTAAGAATTACTTCCAACTACCGAATAAGAAGTACAAAATAGGAAGAGACATGGCATCACGAAAAGAAAGAGAGCAAGAAAACACACACAAAATTCTGAAGAGCGGAATTCCGCACGAATTGAACGGAGTACTTTATCTTACGAGAGTGAAAAGATAGACCAGTCTTTTAGGGCGAAAAAAAAGGTTAGAAATTTCCACTAGACAATAGATGGGATCTATACTCTTTTCAATGGAAACGTAATCTTATTTTAAACGAATTTTCATGTATTGAGACAAGATGCTTGAAGATGAAAACAACGCAATAAAATGTTGAAAATGTAAAAAGAAACAAATTTGAGCATTTATTTATACGTAATACGAAAGAAAAGTAATGTTCTCGTGAATAAAAAACAGAAAGATGGAACTTAACCTCAGTGGGAATTGAAACTTCTACCTTCGGGTAAGCAATCAAACGCTTTATCCACTATACTAGAAGAACACCTTCGAAACGGTCTGTTTCATCCCGTCAGGTACTTGAGAACAGCTCTCAAAGATTTCATGTCTTACACCTGATGTCTTCTGGTATATTTTTGTAAAGGAGAAAAGTTATCAGGTATTCTGTTGTCATTTTCAACTAAACTCGATTAACTTCACATTTGAGTTTCGTCTTTCTATATCCTTTGCGGTAACAAATAGCGGGAAACAAACTTGACTAGTACCCATAATGCATTGTGCGCCACTCTAAAAAGACGATAAATCGCTCGTTCAAGTTTGAAGAATAAATTAGATCCGTAAACCATCGGGATCCCATCTAGAAAGATCACTCACATTTTATATCGAAGAGTGTTTCGTTGCAAACCTCTCTTTTTGATTGAAAGTCAATAATTTTCTATGAAATTAGTTTCTCATCGACAGAAGAGTGAACATTTCTGCTCTTCTGATTTCGTGTGTAGCTGTAGCTACAAAATACAACACGAGACAAAGATCGACTAAAATTCTCGATACAGCCACTAGCATTTACGGTATATGATGAAAAAAAAAAGAGGAAAATGTACAAACGAGGCTTCATTTATCATATAGACATTGAACTGACCCGCACAACGTCTTTATTTAATCTTAAATTTAACCTTTGCTCTGAACAGGTAATTTTGTACGTCTAAGGATGAGGTCGCTCTGCCATCATTTCCTGGAGAAGGGTTGAAAAGACAGTCTCAGCATATCCCTAGTGACAACTGAGGAATATCGTGGAAAGCTTCAGGTTGGTAAGTAGTGGGACTCGAACTAGCTTGCCTTCCTGAAAGCTGTGACCACGTGATTATATCCATTCTTAAATTGTGTGGGAAATTCGAACGTGATTGGTTCGCTCATTTATACCCAGCTCCTCACACTTATTTCCAAACATGCTCCTGAAAGCACTTTGCCGATTTTGGTGGGCCACTTCTCAATCACAGCTTTTGCTGTACACCTTTTACTTAATTCACGTGCGTGTGCAATATCTGGAGTTGTCCTTGTCAGGAGATCTGTTCTAAGCTATATATCGGTAGTTAAAGATGTGTAAAAAGTGACTCGCTACATGCTTTATTTACTATATGTGGCTCATCTATTAGCTCACCAGAGTCCAATGATCTAGTCTTGTCGTCTTTTGTTATTAGTTCTTATCACTTATCACATTGGTTCTAATGCTTCAGACTACTTCTGTTATGATGCTTAAGTGTAATATCTTGGAAGTCAATACATTGATAACTGAGTATTATAATTTCTATCTGGTATATTTTTCCCTTAAACCCTATATCAGAATCTCCTTGAGTACGATAAACAATATAATGTTAATGACACATTTCAAAACGTCTCAAGTTCCTACTTCGAGTTTTCTGAAACCATCCATTCTCATCTTTGCAAGAATGCCACGTCTTATGCAACTCTCTGTACAATTATGTATTGTTGGTGGCCTACCCTTACAGGATTATTACTCTCCCTTCCTATTTGGAAGCCTCGAGAACAAAACGAATCAAAACTACCGTATTTGTCGGGTATAAGATGTACTACAAGCATTACATAGACATTTTTGATGAAAAAAAACAAAAAGAAACATTTTCGGAAACCAGCTTGAGTTAAATATAATCTGTTTCATAGGCAGGAAGTATCTTATTTACCCGGAAAACTGTATTTAATATAATATAATGAAACGTTGTACTTAGTGCATACTAATTAGATACTGCTTTAGTTAATACTAAATTAAACTAAATTGGGTGGCGCGACAGCCTCTTAAGGGCTCTGGCCTGTCAAATGGCGGTATTACGTTCAAGTAAAAGGTTACGTCCTCAGCGTAACGCTTCTTCATTCAGTTTAAGACTGCTTCATAAATCACAGTCCGCTACTTATTTTATTCAAGTAGCTCGCCAATCGTCCTCAAGATGCTGGATCAACACCAAATTTAGTTAATACGAATATTCAGAAAATCCAAATTGAAATTTCTTCAATTAAGCAGACACTTGGTTTCAGCGGTATACCAGATGTATGGATAAGTTTTTGCCTGTTTTTTGGGTAAAGAAAACACGTAATTTTCAAGGGAAATTAATTTTGTTTTATTCAAAATATTGGCCATCGGCTTCTACACATTTCGCCCATCTTTCAGCTAATTGATGCATACCATGCCAGAAAAACTGCTTGTCTTTTGCGGCAAACCATTCGTCGAGCCATTTTCCAACGTCTTCGAAATTGCTGAAGTGCTGCTCTGCGAGCTCGTGCCCCATTGATGCGAAGAGGTGATAGTCAGATGGCGCCAGGTCTGGGGAGTACGGCGGGTGTGGAAGGATGTCCTATCCAAGCGATTTCAAGGTGTCTTTCACTGGTTTTGCTGTGTGAGACGGTGCATTGTCTTGTAACACAATCACTTTGCCTTGTCTTCGGGCCCATTTCGGTCGTCTGTCGATCAATGCCTGATTTTAATTAATCATTTGTTGGCGATAGCGTTGTGTATTAACGGTTCCGCCGGGCTTCAAGAGTTCATAATACACAATACCGCTCTGGTCCCACCAGACACAAAGCATGGTCTTCTTGCCGAAGCGATTTGGCCTTGGCGTTGAAGGACCGGCTTCACCAGGGGAAAGCCACGATTTTTCCCGCTTCGGGTTTTCAAAATAAATCCATTTTTCGTCACCCGCCACAATTCGATACAAAAAGGATTTTCTTTCGTGGCGTTGAAGCAGCATTTCACAAGTGACTTTGCGATTTTCGATTTGACGTTCATTCAAATCGTGTGGGACCCATTTATCCAGTTTATTGATCTTCCCCATTGCGCGTAAACGTCTACTGATTGTTTCTTGTGACACATTTAATGCTTTTGCCAATTGCTGTTGAGTTTGAGTTGGGTCATCCTCCAATAACACGTGCAATTGCTCGTTTTCGCACTTTTGTGGTCTACCAGAGCGCGCACTGTCTTTCACATTGAAATCACCACTTTTAAATTGTCGAAATCATGTCTCACATGTTCTAATCGATGGAGCGTGTTCACCATATGTTTCTACCAGCACACGATGACTTTCAGCAGCCTTTTTCTTTTGATGAAATAAGAAAAGCAATGCGTTCCGCAAATGTTCTTTTCCAGGCACAAACTTCGACATGATCACTGAACGATAAAACAAAGACGCTAGTATTTGGCGGACTCAACTTGTGTGTGTTTGTATTTTAATGTCAGACGAACAAAATGACGTATGTGTCAAATGAATACGCTGGGTACTTTTCACTGGCGCCATCTCTTAGGTAAACCGGAAACTACTTATGCATACACCTGATATTTCGAACTGAAGCACTGAACTTTTTTAATGACTTTAATACTTCAGTGGTAGAGCGCTGATATCTGGTGCATAGAGTTCCCAGTTCGATCCCGAAATGTGCCATGCCACACGGGCTTTGTGTTGGACAAATATCAAGTACGTGGGTTTTCTCGAGGAGCTCCCGTTTGTTCCCATTTTCTATATTCCACCAATTCCTCGATCATCATCATCCATCTGGACTGAGTCAAAGTTACTCAAAGGTCTTAAAAATTATATTCGAATTCAAATTTCATTCTCTTATAGCGTTGGAAGTTTATTGTACAGCTTACTTCCCATGCATATTGTAGATTTTGCCAACGCTCTAGTGGTTTTTTTAAATTTCGATCCACTGAGTTAGTTGTTACGATTTTGTAGGATTTCTTCGGTCCTCGATTTGTTCATGTACGTCTGACCTACGTTCTTCACATGGAAATGTTCAGTATCATTGAATTATTTGTGATGTTTAATGTTTTGTACACTTATTATTATTATTCCCTACTTCATCTGCTTCTTGAGATTTTCCACAAAGTTTTATTTCAAATCCGACTTTAAGACTGCTAAAAGAGGTCTGTTCTGTCCGCTTTTGATAAAATAACACTGTTTCTGTTTAAAGCAACAGAACTAAAATTCACGTAGTTTAATTATATGACTCGAAAGGTGAAGGGAGCCGCGGTATCTAAGTGGTAAAACGCTCACTCCTGGTGCGTAGGGTTCTCGGTTTAGTCCTGGTTGGTGCCATGTGGGCTTTGTGGTGGACAAACACCGTGTACGTGGGCTTTCTCGGGGTTCTCCATTTTCTCTCACTTTCCTCATTCTATTAATTTTGCCATCATCATTCATTCAGACTGAGCCAAAGTTGCCTAAAGGCCTCACAATAAAATTTGAATTAAAATCGTAAGGTGGAGAGACAAAGCGACGTTGAAAAAGAAAGATAATGTAGCAAGGAATTATTATAACAGTTGCTGTTCACTTTCTATGAAATGTAACGCAATCATCTATTCTTTGTGTCTTCGGAAACCTGTTTGCTTTTACACAGAAACGAATGTTAAAAAAAATTCGAGCAAAAGCTTTTTGTTTTCAAGGAAAGAAACTTAACTCATTCATGCCTTTGTTTTCCTCCACAGCAGAGACCCCTTTCGGTGTACATTTAAACCTGTTTTTTTTTTCGAAACGACAGGAGGGAAAAATGATTGTAGCTTTAGCACGTAAAAGGTTAGAAGATTAAAGTGTGCAGAGAGGCCGACGTTAATGTGATGCGCGGACTGGATGGCGAGAGACGAGGCAGAAGAGTTGAGGGCAGGGGAGGGGATAAGTGTGCTGCTTTGATGGAGACGTGAGCAGCATCAGCAATCGCGAAACGTTATCGAAAATTGAGCGTGAAATTTGCTTTGATGGAAGCTGTTTGCTTTGCTCCCTGCTCTGGAGTGACAGGAAAAAAAGGAGCTAATATACACCATTTTCTCTAAAATCAAAAGGGAAAGAATAGTAAATAACATGGCAACGTTGCCCTTTGGATTTCATAAACACAGTACGAAATTTACTAAAATAGTCCAGAAATTCATCCAGGCACCAAAAGGAGCGTCACCCTTCGAACTTATGATGACAATTCTTCAAATATAAACATTTTAAGTCTTAAAATAACAGAAACTCTTAAAAACTCTACTTTTACCCCTGATTTTGACATTACGCCCTGCAAATTGAAAGTTTTGGCTGATACCTTGTACATGACAAAGAATAAAAAGTAGGTAAAGGCATAGATCTCATAATAAGCTTATTATGAGATCTATGGTAAAGGTGTCCCCTGTGGGATGCGCACGCGCCGTGAACTGTCAAAACTAATTGGGGGTTCATTGAGGGGAACTAATTTTCAGGAAAATTATTGTTATTTTTTAAGACTTGTTTCTAAGCAGCCAAGAGGGGTTGGGTTGGGGCATAGCCCCCCATAATTTTTCCTAGCCCCTATCAATCCTTTGCATACATGTATGAATATTAAAGGTCAAACATATACTTGATAAAATTTTAATAATTTTCTATAGATGCTCTTACATGTATATTATTGGTACAAATATGTGTTTTATGCAGTATATCGTCTTAAATGTATTCCATTATTTTCGAATCGAATGTAACTCTTCGAATGTAATCGAATGAATCGAAAAATTATGACTTTATACATAATTTTAGAAGTACTTTCCTTTAGCAAATCTCAGAATAGGTGCCCTTGACGACCCCTTACGAAGTTGAGAATTCATTTTGCAAGTTTCTTATTTGAGAAATATAAAATAATATTGAAACGTGAATTAAGGTCTCGCTTTTGCTTGTTACATATGCTCCCAAGTATTTAAATTTGTTTACTTTTTCTATGTTCTCATTCTTAATTGTTATGTATCCATTTCCTTCATTCTCTGTGTTTACGCTTGTTATCAATTATTGTGTTTTCTGTTTACCTGTAGACCTACCTCACTGGAAGCCTGTACTAACAAGGGAACATTTTAAATTGATAATTTGTTTTCCTAACCAAACTCTGCTCAATCGATAGAGGAGTGAAAGAAATGGACAAAGCCAAATGTTATGGGGCAAAAGCTCAAAAACACAGGAGAGAGAGAGCAGAAATAAGACATAATAATAATGTGTATAAGTACAAGATAACACTTTATACGCAGATATATTCAAAACGGTTAAAGGAAACGGGCTGAAACTGCCACAAAATTATACTGATTAAACATTGTAATCATAGTCGTAAACAGTGTTGCCAACTTAGCTGAAAATTATTTTTTTCAAATAGCCCTATATACTAATTTTTATATATCTGAAACGCACATAAAATAGGAAGTTAAATTTTGAGAGCCCAGCACTCACACAAAGTGGTAGTCACGCTGGGACACCGCATTGTGTTGAATTAACACATCCCTTTTTTGGCATTGTGCTTGTATCTGTATTTTCTCTCTGATTTTTGTGTGATCCTTTACATGTATATATTTCGTCTACTTTGTTCCATTTTTCATGCACCATATTTTGGGCAGTACCCATACAATCACTAGGTTTCATGATGTTTTAAATCCTATATTTCCTAAAGTTTGCAACATTTTGTGGTGGGCTCTCAAAATTTAACTTGCTATTTTATGTGCGTTTCAGATATATAAAAATTAGTATATAGGGCTATTTGAAAAAAATAATTTTCAGCTAAGTTGGCAACACTATTTCAGATATGGCAACAGTGTTTACGACTATGAGTACAATGTTTAGTCAGTATAATGTTGTGGCAGTTTCAACCAACCCGTTTCCTTTAACCGTTTTGAATATATCTGCGTATAAAGTGTTATCTTGCATTGCTTATACACATTATTATCATTTCTTATTTCTGCTGTCTCTCCTGTGTTTTATGTCCTTTGCCGCTAAAAATTTGGCTTTGCCCATTTCTTTCACTCCTCTATCGTTGGACATAGTTTGGTTAGGAAACCAAATTATCAATTTAAAATGTTCCCTTGTAAGACATCGGTGTTACTTTGTAGTGCATCTATATTGCCCCCTATTAAATCTACATCATCCGCGTATGTGAACAGTTGGTTTCAGCCATTCAATGTTAGTCTCTTTTGTCCTTTTTTATTTTTAAAATCGCATATTCTAAAGCAAAGTTAAACAGTAGTGATGTTAAGGCATTACCCGGTTTCAAGCCACTGCAAATCTCGAAACTATCTAACATATTATTATCTACACGTATTCTGCTTATGAGATGGCTGAGACACATCCTTACCAGCCGAACAAGTGTTTTTCGGAAGTCAAAATTGTACCAGGATATTGAATAGTTTTCCCTTTTTTATTGAGTTATATACTTTCTTAAAATACATGAACAACTGATGAACCGTCCCATTGTATTTACAATTCTTCTCTAATATTTGTCCCACGGCAAAAATTTGATCCAACGTAGATCTATTTTTTTAAAACCGCTATTGGTGATCTCCAATTATTTCATCGACTTATACGCTTAGGCGTCTTAGCAGGATATCACTCAACACTTTGCATACATGAATAATTATTTATCTTTGACGTACATTGTGGTTTCAAAGGGACATTTTAGACTCTCAGCTTGGGGGAAAATTTCTTAAACATAGAAAAGTAGATACAAAATAGAAAAGTCATAAATGGATAAATCAAAGTCAAAGATAGATAAATTAAATAATGTGTTTTTCTTACCCATTCGCTCGGCCTCCACTTTCTCCTCCTCCTCCCGCTCCATTCTGAAAAAAGAAACCAAAACAAGTTGAAGAAATGTTCATTTAAAATGAACCAAACATACACGTATATATACACAAGGTTTCCCACATGAACTAGGTCAAAAGGATTAGATGGTAGACGAATTGAAGACAAGTTTAAGATAGGACACCCATGGTCGTAGATACCATCTTATAGCATTACTGCAACCGTAACATTCACCAGTAACATCTGAATTATATACAACCCCCGTTGATTTTCTGCCTCATTAAAACTCTAATATAAACTTTTGGAGACTCTAATTGTCATGCGTATGTACTGTAACACATGTTACAAGTAGTAGATGTCTAAAGTTGATGTAAAATACGACATGGTTATGAAAGCAAACAAGTTTGCAACGAAAGTAAGTTAGACTCTTATCTAGTATAGGGTTTGCAACTCTGTGTAGAAGCACGCGAAGTAATAACTCCCGTTACGAGGTGAATATACAAATGGTTGCTACGTATATTGCTGGAGAAAGCTGCAATCCCAATACTTTCGTTGGAGTTAAATGCTGCATTTTATATCAGAATTTCACACACCCAAAAACTGTATCGTGCGTTGCAGAACATCAGAAAGGCACATAACACCACCAAACATCTGCATTCGAGCTTTCAAGAGGCAGGAATTGTTAGAGGGTTGCAAATCCTTGTGGCGCTAGCATGCAAGTTTTAAGTTGCAGTAATGCCAGAATGTGTTGATTGTGACCATGTGCGTTCTATCTCAAACTACTTGTCTTCGATTCCTATATCATCTCGTAATTTTGACCAAGCTCACCTGACACACCCTGTATATATTATGGTTTGTGTTTAGGCCAAATTTATCAGATTTAAGTGAAACAAATATGATTAAATTCTTTTAGATGTAAGTAAGGTAATTGCAATGATAACAAATTAGAGAATACATGCCATAAAAATTAGATTTATACAGCTATTGTAGCTATCTATAGAAACTTAAATATTATTACTGCATTCCATTGTATTGGTAGGAGAAATTTAGCAACCCTCTCGAGTACACTTTTTCATAAATTACACAGCTACGCATGGCCTATGAAGTGTTATAATTATCGATTATACATTAACGTTTGTTATTGTTGATATTAGCATTTGTTTGTTCTGTGTCTCAGAGTTAATTTCAAAACGGATGTAGAGAACGAAACACAACAGGAAATTATTATTTTCTGTCAAGGGATTCGAAGCAGGCTCAAATATGATCAGTATAAATTGAGAGCTTGCGAGCATTAACAGCATTAAGGTAATATAAATGATTACATCTCTGTATAATAAAAAAAAGCTAACATAATGCTTTTGTGTAACGTATTTTTTCTCTTTTTAAAGTGTAGAGAATTAATATTTTTTAAAGTTCTTGTAGACTCTTTGAGGGTATATTTAATGCTAAAAAATGACGTGCGTCTAGGCGCAGGTAGCTGGAATAAAAAAAATCTACCTGATCACCAATCTGCCTTCGATCGCTAATGATCTCTTGACATTACATGTCCATGTATCATCTATAAATTATTAAAAATGGCTAAAAGGTACAAGGGAGAAATTATTAATAAATACTGTTGTATTAATGAAGTAAAGAAGAAAAAGTTGGCCAGAGCGGGGATCGAACCCGGAACTGACACTCAGGAAGCAGACAATCTATTGTCTAAAGTAAATCACCGGGAAAGGTGCCAATAAACACTTGCGAAAAGATATTTACGTGCACACACTTTAAATTCCAGTGATCTACGTCTAATTACACTGAAAATGTAGTAATATGTACAAGAAGTGTGGGAAGTTTCTAATGTCTTTTTGATGGTAAGTTTTGAACGCTTCTGTTAGGATGTTGAAAAGTGTTAACCTTATCTCGAAAGGGTGCAGGACTCAATTTGAGAACAGACAATACCATGACAAGAAATAAATGTACATATATTTATTTAATTTTAAATAAGGTAGTGTTCTGACTTCTGACCATTGACCTCTATCTAAAATCGATTCAGAACTGATCCATGCATAAATATAAGAAGCCGGATAGCGGAGGAGACAATTAACCTCGATCTTCAGATTCCAGTCTTATAGAGCATACACCCAATTTTATGTTTTTAGTTTTATACGCTTGTTAACGCTGTGATGCCCTTGAAAAAAGATGCGTAAGAAACTGAGAATTGAAAATTTGGTGCCATTTGGATTAGACTGAAAGTTGACGATCAAGGTTAAATGTCACCTCCGCTCTCTAGCTTCATATATTCATTAAATTTTTAATGGCACCGATCAGTGGAGTGTCACTGTTAGTTGCAGGTCAATGCAATGCGATAAATATTTAATTACTTCTGTACAATTAGCGAAGGGATTTAAAACTGTACGACTTTCCACATGATAAAGCTGAAAACAAACTTGACAATATGGTTGCGTATCTTGGCAACGTCTTCGAAACGTGAGTAGTGATTGACTGTTTCTCGACCTTTATTCGTTTCAGCACACGAATCGATCAGAAATTAACTCTCGCTGGACGTACTCTAGAACATTTAGTTTGAATGTCTCTTGATTTTGAATGATAATATTCATTAACTGGTATGTTCATCAGGGGCGTAAAAAGCTCCTCGCAACTCAAGCGGTGCGGGGGAGGAGGCACACATGTCGTGACTCAGAACAAGTAAGGACATACCAACTGAAAGTGTATGTGTGTGTTGGGGAGGGGTGTAGTGCGTTAATTAAGCCACAAATGCTCATCCCACAAAGTGTTCATTCCATAGTTAGTAGGTTTCCTATTTCTTTCATTCACTCATCATTTACTATAAGTCCAATTCAAATATCTCTTATATTAATAGTATTATGAAGATTTCGACGTAATTTACATACGAAGTATAAGACATTTGTTTGTTCATTCACGTCACTTGAGTGAACTTAATGATGCCTTCACATACTGATTCATTCATTCGTTCATTCATGGATATACATGTAATCGAGCGTAATTGTTGAATATCATGTACTAGCAGACATTACCACCCGGTGGTAAGGGAACAAACTGGGTAATGGAAAGTTCGTGGCACAGTACTCCAAATGTATGCTAGTTTACGACCTTTCTATAGTCAAGCAAATGAATCATAGAAAATTTGGTTCAGATTGGTTCAAGAGAATCTACAACGTAATTAGTTGATAATTAATACGACTTTTGGTGAGTAAGTTTATATGGAGAGAGAAGAGTGTATTGGAGTTTATTTGGTACACAAAGATTTCCACGCACCTTCTCGTAAGTCGATGATGTACTTTAAGCTTATATCTATGCATCAAGTAATTCATAAAATTCTTGCAGGCAAAGGGAAAACAAGACTGTGAGGACAATTGAGGCACATTATTTCAAGAAAAAAAAATACAAGCAGAAATAATTGCAAGTCTTTAAAGAGAAGAAGATAAAAACACAATCCGCTCAATTTACAATCAAAGCATGGCAAATGTGAAAAAAGAAAGAATTCTGATGAATCAAGAAATCAAATTTATTCATTACAATAGAATCTAATAGTCTAACCCCAAATACAAAGTTACAAACAAAAAGGGAGTTTCAAATCAGATTTACGTAATTGATTTCTTTCAACATTCTTTGGTTTCTTTCTTTGTACTTTTTCTTTTCTCTCTTCTTTTCTCTTTTGGCATTTGATTAATATGTAAATGTGATTTTAAGTTTCAACGTAGGCGACGTCAATTGAAAAACTCTCTCACCTACAACACACAAAGACTTTCTTTGAATTCAAATTTCCAAATTGTTTTAATGAATTTGTTTTTATTTATATTGAATTTTTAATCTCCAAATAATTTTTCACTTTTGTACTTATGAAACAATTGGGGAGGTAACTTGTAAAGGCAGTTACCTAAATTTTACGTAGTGTTTCTCCTCTTTCAATGCTTATGTAATCAAGAACGGTTCTCAAATCTTTTACTTCTCACCTATCATCTATCACGTGGCCACAAGTTCAATTTCCTCCAGGATCTCTTTATCGAAACTGTAGGTCCCTCGTTAAAAGCTCGTTTAGGACATTAATAACAATTTAATCAACATGATTTTCTATTCTAAAATTTCAAGTTGACTCCCCCCTACACATATTTCCTTTACGCCACTGATTCCTCATATACGAGAATTCTCCTTAAAAACTTTTATCATTCAAATTTTTGTTCCACCGCAATCTACTACTGCATAATGGATTTCCCCTATGGTGCCGGTGTTTTGAATCATCCTGTGCTAAACACAACAGACATACGCGCATCACGTGAGAGTGTCTGGACCGATTACAACAAAATAGACTAATGACTAAGAACGTTATTCTCAAGGTTTAACACACACAATGAGACCAGGAGATGGCATCACCACTTCTAATTTCAAGGCGCTAGCGTCTCTACATAGTTTGTTGTGACCGTAAGTGTAATTGCACCTTACGGACACCTTTTAACAAATGACAAAGAACAAGCGTAAGATTTTCTTGTAGGCTGAGAAAAACAGCGTGAAAAAGTCCGTGAAATCTTACAAGGAGGTGGATTCTGCAGAACTCAGAATGCATTCTGAATGGGGGATTTGGATAAACGGATGTCTACGGTCCCGGTTTTGGCTCGAATGACCAGACTGACTGACGCAACTATCTATGATTGAATCTTAACCCAATTGACCCGGTGATCTGTTCTTGCTCTTGTGGTCTTGGGTCACAATCATAGACCGGTGACCCAATCCAAAATTTGACCCGAATAACCCGATCGGCCCGGTGTCAACTTTGGTTACAACTTTTATTACAAACTCTTCGTACTTTTCTCAAACAACACTTGCATACTTAAAAACGAAGAAAAAACTTTATACTTTTGTGTGTTTTTCTAACATAACACAAAGTAAAAGTTTGAAACATATCGATTGAAAAACCTTTATCTAATACCTTTGTCAATCACAGTATTAAATATGTAATGATTCCATTTTCTCTAACTACCTGGGGTGTGGTTTGACGGATCATTCATAATATATTCACGTCTTTCTTGTTCCTCTTGGCTGTTGTTCTTGTGACCCACATATTAAAAGGAAGGCACATACAACGATAGATGAATTGCTGGAAAGGTTATCGAAGCAGACAATCGCGTTAGCTTCTATGCAAACTGCACTGAAAAGGGGGAGAAATGCTGAAACGCCTTCTTCGTGAAACATAGTGTTTCTCTGAATCACCAGCAGGTGGAAAATTCTACTCTCGCTTCGTTTTCAGCTCTGTGAAGGGGAAAGTAATGTTGCCAACTACTTAATTCAATCATCTTCATTTTCAGAAAAAAAAAAAAAGAATCTAATTGCTTTTACCTGGTTCTTTTATCATTTCCTTTACAGGAAAGGAGACGTATAAACAAAGTTTATTTTGACAGAGGTTAAAGCGCTCAGAAATATCTGGGCAAAGCTTTCATAAGATATTTCCCCACCTTTTTATTTTGTCTATGGTTCTTTAGAGAAACTGTTTACAATCTTGGGCTGTCTACCATTCCTGCTATTGATACCAATATTCTTGAGTCAAAATAGTATCATGGTTATATCTACAACAACTGTGGGTCAGCATAGGGTCTGATTTAATACTGTACCAAAACGGAAATCTATTAAGCTTGTTTTTATTTTTTAGAATGGTTAAAACGAAAATAAAAACAAGAATACTAATTGGAGCAAAGGAGACTACAGACAAATAAAGGAATCGGTGTTTATAGGACCAGTATTTGGTCTAAGAATTATGAAAATAAAGCATTGTTTGTAATTTTTCAATATGCTGAAAGGTAACGTACTTTCAAAATTAGTATATTTGTGTTATTAAAATAAAAATACCCATGCAAAGTTTGAAATTCCGTGAGATTCTTTCCCGCAAAATTTATCAGTTTCTTGACTTTTCCGACTAATTTTATAACGATCGTATTAGAGCATTTTTTTTTCATCGAATAACTAACCAACGTCGTATATTTAAAAATGAAAATCATGTAACGATGTCTTTCCGTTAAATTTTGATCTTTCGCGCTTTTGGTGGAGCAAGAGGTGACATCCTTTTAGGTCCCTTGACGAGACCTTTTATTCCCGCTCTGTTTGTCCATAACTTTGAACTCAGGAATTACCAGAACTACGAAGGTGGTTGAGGAGTCGTCGTTGGAAAGGTCCGAGTTCAAACCCGTATAGATCATACAAATAAGCTGACATGTGAGTGGGTAGCTGATATATTATGGACACGAAGATTAGTATAAACATTATTCAACGTAATAGGAAAATATTACGGATGTCCCAGTGTCTAAGACCCTCAGCTGTCAGTGTTGCCAACCTGTTATCTTTGAAATTCAAATTTTCAACTTGCCTCCTTAACGTTAGACGTAGTAGCATCAAACTTGACAACAACATTATTCGACACATTAGAGAAATTCTCTAGATGTCACCATACCAATATAACCTCAGTTGTCAGTTTTGCCAACATACTTAAAACAATCAATTTTTCATTTTTTAAATACCGTTAAATGTAAACACTTGGCAAAGCATTATTGACTGAAAACATTCGACATCCTATGAAGAAATTGTTAACTCGGCAGTGAACAATAAGAATAAAGAAGTGTAATAATAAAACTCTTTCTGGGTGAGTGAACTAAGTGTTAGAAAATTTCGAAATGTATATTTTTTAACGTAAGCATCAAATATATTGTTTTAAGAAATTAATTAACGTAAAATATATGAAACGCTTCTTATTTAAATAAGCTTTATCCATGTTTTTTTTTAAAGCGGCGTTACTTCTCAAATGGACCATTGAGCTGAAAGGTGAAGAAACATTTCAGAAAAAAAAATCAACAATATAACTTCACAATCCTCGCTCCAACAAGGTCTTCACCAATCAAAAACTCAATTCTCTGCTTACAAGGGTGAAGAAATAGCAATAGGTTATCTCTTTAGTGATATCGTTTTTATTGCTCTTTAAAGATGGTGAAGTGTCTTCCTTTTTCAACTCAACGAAAGAACAGAACCCTTAACGTTACAACATTGTGAGAAAAATACTGGATTAACAATGTGGAGATAATATACTATATCCAAACAGTCAATGGGACCAAGATACACGTTTCTAAAGACATTTATGTAGCAACTTGTCAGTTTCACAACCGGAGTAATATGATTACAAAATTAATGTGACTCGTACAGCAATGTATCTGCTATATTTACTTACATTACAGTTCAATCGCTTTCTGCATCTGAATAGGTATTATATACGTGTGACCACTGAACGATGGTGTGGCAAGGGTCATGATAATCTACAGGTAAACCTTATATACTTCATGATTTTAGCAACAACTCGCAAACTAAGCATTGCGAGGCAAAAGTTGATAAGTCCATGTTTGGCGAATTTGAGATAAGCATTGACCTTTTGTCATGTTCTACATGCGGAAAAAAAAAGATTGTGTGGGGAAAATGTTCGGAAGTCCGGTTTTTAAGCCTAGATGAATTCGCCATGTTTGTCAGTTTCAGGGCCAGAAGATGTTAAGTCCACGGTTTCCGAGTCAGATATAGATGAGGTAGACCGTGTTAATGTCACCATATTAATTAGCAGTGAGCATTATCGTGTTATATGCCCAAATTATCCTCTAGATTGGTTACTTTGCTATATGCGTGACAAAATTCCTCCTGATACGAAGTACACTAATGACTTTATGAATAACTTTTTTTTTGCACTGTAAAGATAAGCATATTTTTGCATTTTGGTAGCATCTTCCAAACAACAAATTCGGCATGATTCATGTTTATTGTACAGTACCTGTGATAGTTTCATGATCATTGACATGATACTTGGCAAAATAGAGCAAGAAGAAGACGAATGGAGTAATTCGCAGTGTCTTTCAAAGTTAATAAAAGAGGCACAAAATGTTCCATCATTAGAAGGTAGTCTAGCTGGAGCATGAGGTCATAGATGACATGCAAGGTGATGGTACCCCCTGTGATAGACACCTTGAAATACATTCTGGAAACCATCATACGTTCCATTTCCAACATAACACATTAAAAAGAGCTATCTTTGGCCGTGACACCCTTACAAACGTGAGGGAGATGATGTCAACAATGGTGACATTTCCTTGTGCAACTAAGGATAGAAATCTATCGTCCTTTCACATATCATGGAAAAGCTCAACAAACTGTATCCTGCATTCCGGTCAATTACGAGGGACAGCTTTGGGATGTACAAAATCTACTCTAATTCATAGTCATTCCAGAGACGGTGACTTTCTATAATGCCTTGTATGCATCGTATTAGCTGCTTTATGACTCCCTGGTTCTGAAGGAATAACATTGTGTACATAATGTTGATAAATTAATCACCAGAACAGCATCTGGTGCCTCAATTTCTCATGTTTCCCATTTTCCATGCAAATAGGTGATAAGTCCAAAATATTACAAATTCATTTACATAGTGCATATGCAGGGTAAAATTGCACAAATACTCTAGAAGTAAAAACAATATTTATTCCCTTATGATTAAACGAACTATTATTTATGGCATTTTGTAAATTTTAAATGCCCATCCTGAAAAACAAGCAATTTGGACTTACCAACTTTTGTCAGTCAGTTTTGTATCCCTGTTAGAAAGCATCAATTTAACAACACAAACAGTCAATGGAATCGGAAACTACAACATATGCTGGCGTAGTAAGCCAAATATTTGCACTGCACACAACCAACGAAAACGTATCTTTTGTAAGGGAAAGTGTATTTCTCGTAAATAATTTGGCCACCGATTTTCAAGTAGAATATGGAACAATGTTGTAACAGTGAAACCATGTTCGGAGTTTCCCGCCAAATCGCACATAATTTTCTCCTCCCGTAACCACCTCGTACGCACATATTGAGTGTAACATGCAATAACTTTCGGAGGTTCTATCTTCCTTTCTCAACATTTCACGAACTTTAACGATGCGCTACTACATGCAGGTCGCTCGGAATGTTTTCCTACTTGCAACCACATGGGGTACCCACACAAGCATTGCACTTTGTATATCAAAACTCACCCCCCCCCCAATGGAGTTTCTTCCTTTTTCAACTCAGTGATTCAAATTTCAATGATAAATAAAACATTAAATTAATGATATAATCTCTTGCAATCAATCCACTTTAAACCAAAGAACATGGTAATTACAACAGAATCGGCATAATCTTAACTGCTAGAAGCATTTTTATTATTTTCTAAAAATATGTATTTAGTTTGACTGATGTACTTAAAAGCAAATCAAATGTCAATTATGAAAGTGAAAAACTCAGCACAAACCAAAAGTCATAAACAGTTGGTGGTGCATGTTCAGAGCTGGCAACAGTGACATCTGAAAAATATCTTAAGAAGAAAAGTGGCAGTTAGGGCTTGTCAAGTCAAAATCCAATATCTCGTAACAATACTCTCTCTCTCTCTCTCTCTCTCTCATACACGCACACACACAAATAGCAACACACATATTTGATCTACAGATAACCAAAGGTTAGCAGATGTCAATAAAATACACGCTAACACTACAACTTCGGGCGAAGATGTATTGATTTTTGAAAGACTCGTTTTTGCAGGTGGCGCTGGGCTTAAGCGAAGGAAAAAAGGTAAACCAATATCGAACCATTCGTCCCTGTTCCCACCAAGCACATTAGTGTTTGAAATATTTATTGAATTTCAAACCGACAGCAGATGGGTTAAATTTAGTCTAATCAAATTCATTTCTCAATATTACGCTTCACTGGGACGTTCATCCCTACTATTTTATCTTCAATACATTAGCTATTCAATAGGGAGTAGAAGGTGTGCTCAACCTTTATACATATATATCGAGAGAGAGAGAGAGAGAGAGAGAGAGAGAGAACTGACTTTTTCAAAGGAATGATAGGCTGACATTTCAAGAAGTGTTGGTTCTGGTTTCTGATTTGTCTTTTAAAGAGGTATTGTTTCTTTGGTTCATAAAACCATTAAATTGCTCACAAAAAGTTGACGCAGGATTGTCTCATTGTGTAAGGACGAATGAATTGGACTCACTTAGGCTATTTGGTTACTAAGCTTTAATAATGGTAGGAATATTCTATCTTTGGCGCAATATTTCTACTAATAAGAAAAGAGAACATTTTATTTTTTGTTGAATTTGCGTTAACAATAAGTAAATAATTATCATATGTGTAAATTTGATTCTGGTGATCATTAACAAAATAATCAAATATTGTCACTTCCATTTATCATAAAAGTTATTATTTTAATCGAGTTTCCTTGGCAAAGTTTGAGTGAAATAATATAAATTAAATTTGCTTCTATATTTTATGAAAGGAGCGCGTATTCGTTCAAGCATATTTCCAAGGTTTTCTACAGCTTTTCAATATTAACCCTTCTCTCCTTCTTAGTGAATAGTTCTGAAAGTTTCATGAAAGGTATGAAACTGTAATCTGGTAATTGTCGATCATTAACCATAATTTTTTTATATTTGAAATTTAAAAAATCGAGTTAATATTTTATATGTATCACAAAATACGTGGTGTGTCTAAAAAGTTCTTTGAATCCGGGAACAACCAAACAGAAGATAAAAACAAAGGACTTTTATTAGTTTTCAAAATAATCGTATGATGTGAAACATAATACTAATATTCTGTAGAAAGAAAAATTGGATATTAACGTGTCTTTGTATTATGTGTCACACATATTTTATGTTATATTTAAAAGATGAACTCGATTGTTTAAAGTTGTCAAAAGTCATTTACATCCGTGTGCTTTTAAGTCCCTCAGATATAATACAGATCATTAATCATATCTGTCTGCACTGAAGACTAAAACCTAAACTGACAGGTCATCGTCATTTGTTTTAAGATTCTTTTCTGGGCTGAACTTTGACGTAACCTTGTGACGTCGACAACATTCCGGAGACAGGAATGGGGAATTTAGTGGCAAAAACTTTATTTGAGGTGGTGAATCTGAGGAGAACACTGAGAAATCTCAGGGTAGCCGGAGGTGGGTCTCGAACCAGTGTAACTGCACATGGTAGATTCAAAGTTCATGACGGTAACTAATAGTCCTCGGGGAGAATCCTAATGACTGTTTAGTCTTGTCTTCTTCCTTCCTTCCTAATATGGTTTTCAGTTTTAATGTTAACAGTGTGCATAAGCTGTAGGCGTTTCCTCCTTCCTTTTCGTCAAACTATGATTCACCAATACTTTCAATAATTCAGCAACGGAAAGTTTGAATGCCATAGAATGCCCGAACCAGGTGTCTTGAATATGTTACATGACCGCTAGTAGTAAAAATTACTAATAGCATACTTTTCTCATTTAGGATTGAATAGTAATACCTGGAGTGAGGGAGGAAAAGTTTTCCTTTACTTTATTCCTTAGAACTTCACTTTCGTGATTTAGAACTAATGACACCACGACATGAGTGAATGTGTGTTGCGACATGTGTTCTTAATTAGCATCATGCATTAAAGTTCGTAGAGTCGAGTGAACCGGGATACGAAATGAGAATTTAATACGTAATTGGGTTTCCATTAAATAAATCATAATTACAATTAGTGTTAAATAAATAAAGATCAATTTTAGAATCAATTGAATTTTGAATTAATTATGATTATCTGATTACTTTCCTAGTTCCGCTTAAACAATCCGATGTTTCTAACATAATTGTATTATTTAATACACGGTGCATATTTAAAGTTAATGTTGAAATGTATAGTCGCCGCCTCTATTGTATTGTAGTCACCGCCAAATTTAATTCTCTATTGCAAGTGGAGGTTAACTAGTAGTCATGATTTTTGTTTTGGAATGTCTAGTATGTAATAGAATTCTTACAATTAATACAATCTAGTGTTAAGTAATTTAGTTCACTGATTAATGATCAGATAGTTGTAACTCTTGAATTTAGATTTTGTCATATATTTAATATTGTGAGAAATACTGTTAAAATTGAAATCAGTGAGATTATCTTTGGAATACGAATGCATGCATTGAAATTCCGAAGATTGTTCCACTAGAAAATATTAATAGAATAATATGGGCATTTATAGTAAACTCCATTGTTTATTTTCTATGAATTTGTTCTTCTGATAAGCCTAGTGTTTTAGGTTATTGTGAATATATGGTGATGTAATATGGTAAGATTGAGCCTCTGAATATATGCTCTGGGTTTCTTTGGGGATTTTTTCTCCATTCCAGCACCCAATTTCCATTTTTGGTTTTTGCATGTCACACTGCTGAATAAACTTCTCCGTGCCTTAATCGAGTCAACACGTACTTACATCACTTGAAGCGTTCGACGTCAAGTCGGCGTCCGTTCTAAGTGTTTTTCTTTTGGTGAAGTGAACCTTCACCATGTGTTGGTCGTGGGTGAGGTGTGCCGCTTGGGAATCCGGGAAGTAGAATAGGTAGCATTTTCCATAGAAATTTCATACCGATTGTATTAGAACAACACCTTTTCCTACGAATATGTTGTAGGGGACTCTATGAGGAATATTATTATATAATAAAACAGGAAGATGTTGCAGCTTGTGCTATACCATTAATTACTGATCTTTTTCGTTTTGGCGAAGCAAAGAGTGGCTTCGTTCTAATACTTTTTACAGCATGGGGGTCGTCTATAACATATGCAAAAGGAAAGGAGGAAGTGAACAAATTGCTAAATTAAGGGTTTGATCATAACAGTGGTCCAGTTTTTTTTATAAGATTAAATATAAAATGAATTCTATGGGCTCTAACAGCTTCTTCTTTTTTTTAGAGAGAGAGAGAGAGAGAGAAGCCGAGAAAACGAAACAGAAACTTATACAGGGTGTAAAGACAAGACGATTACAAACTTTGGGAGGTGAATCCTGACATCAGAACAAGGAAAGGGTACTTATAAATTGATTGAATTCAGCTTCGTTTTGGAGATTCAGGGTTTCCAACTTGCAGCCCAAAATTGATTCTGTAGAATGGTAAATACAGTGAATATTTCGCCATAAATTTTAAACGATGCACTAAAGTAAAATCTACTTTACATATTATGTTTTCCATCACTAGAAGATATCACATGCTCAATAAACTGACGTGATATTATTTAAAAAAATATATATACCAGGTTGGTAACACTGACAACACGCTGGAATCACTTTTGAACTCCTAATCCCTAATATTCACTGATAATACAAATCATCTTCCAAAAACTAAATTTTATTTTCATGCATCGTTTAAATTTATGGCGAAATATGCATTGTATTTACCAATGTGCGAATTAAAACTTTTTATCCAGGGGTGGGGGAATAAAATATAACGCACGAATTTCAACAGGCAAGGTATATATATATATAGGGTGGTTCTCGAAATCTGTAACAGGGCTAGGTCATATCTCAGCTCCTAGTGCACAGAAATATTGAAATGTTTGAAACAAAGAATGTTAATACTAAAGTGCATGTGCGGAATCACGTGGTGATGATTCTGAAATCATGGGTGTCTCGGGAATACCTCTACGAGGAGGGGGCAACGTCAAAATTTTAAATAGCAACAGGGCTTGATTTTGCTTCCATTGAAACAAGCGCTAAATTTTGAACAACTTTTAGAGGAAACACTTTTTCATTGCTCATACCTAGTGTTTGATTTGTGCAATTTCCAGAGAGGGGGAAGAATTAGTAAGATAGTAGTATACGGTATTTTGGGATCGTCTATATCCCAGATTAGAGGTATATTTATGTAAAAAGTACCAAAGAAAATTTTGCCGAGAGGGAGATAATCCCAACCATCCCCCGCTACGAATCGAACACCGCTCATACTGTTTGGCAGCTACAACACATAATTGATAGTAAAAATTAATATGGTGTAGAAGGTTTCGTGGCCCTTTTGAATGCTATAACTCAAAGAAAATAGTAAATAAAGGTTATAAACTAAAGTGAAATACTAAATGGGATATATGGAATCAAACGGTGAAATTTTCGAAAACAGGAGCGTCCCGCGAATACTTTTGCTGGGGAAGAAATTAAAAAAAAATCAGTGGTTGATTTTGCTTCCTTTGAAACAAACACGAAATTTTGAACAACTTTCAGATGAAACATTTTTAAATATCGTCAGCTACAGGAGCTACTTGATAAGTTAACTGTTGACCTACTAATTAAGTCTTGTAGTTGCCAAACGTTACGAGATATTAAACAATGTTTCATCTGAAAGTTGTTCAAAATTTCGTATTTGTTTCAAAGAGAGCAAAATCAACCATTGTTTCTATTTAAAATTTTGAAGTTTCCCACCGTAGAGGTATTCTCGGGACGCCACTGGTTTCAAAAGCATCAGCACGTGATTCAGTGCATACAATTTGGTATTGACATTTTTTCTTTAGAAGATTTCTGTGCACTAGGACCTGAATTATGGCCCTATTACAGATTTCGAGAACCACCCTGTATTTTCATGGAAGTGACAAGGTTATGTGAACAAAGAAGCAACAAGCAACAAGCAACAAAGAAGCCTGTTTGGAAGCCATTTCTTCGACGATGTTTACGAAATACATTAATGTGAATGATTTACTAACCCCCTATTGCAAAATGGAACTGTATGTCTTGGACTTCATAAACATCACAAAATAAATTTCTACCAAATAGGCTTCTTAGCTGCTAGTAAAAGTTCATACACCCTTGTCACTTTCATGAAAATAGTTTCAACTTCTGACAAATAAAGATGTTCCGATTTCCTATCTGATCTTGATCGAAACATTTTCTAGAGGGGAGAAATTTATCCCTGGAAGAGACAAAAATAAATTTGTCAGAGTGGGAAACTTATTTGCCAGGGGGGGAAATCCCGGGCATCCCCCCCCGCTAATTCGCACACTGGTATTTACTATTGAAAGGAGTCGATTTTGGGCTCCAAGAAGCAAACTCTGTGTTGAAAAAACGAAGCCGAATCCGACGCATATTTATATGAACTTTTTCTTGTTTTGATGTTAGGATTCACAATTCTTCAATTTGATTTGAACATTTGCACAATTGAAGACCTGAATTGCAAAACATCTCAAATCCACTATTTTTGTATTTTCATTTTTTTTCTGTTCGTCGGCATCTATGTTTCTAGGGCTATTATCCACTTGCATAATATTACATCCAAACTCCAACAGATAATCTTCTTTCCATAGAAAATAATTTGAGCTGAATACAATAACATCCCAAGTCCTTGGACTGCTTTTTGTTCCTCCTGAAAAAATACTCTGGTGGACTTGGGATGTTTTGGAATTCAGGTCTTCAATTGTGCCAGAAGACTTGAAACAACGCATGAAATGAAAACTACACTAACTTTGTATCCTACATATCCTTGCCTACATTTTGTAATATTAAAAACTTGCTAAAATAATATTTAGTATTTTGCGTCGAAATAGTAGCATCATAGGCTTCTGATTTTCATCATATTTCTCATATTTTGGCACCCCTGCAATTTCTGCCATGGTGACTGTTTAGCCGCGTAACCTTGATATTGAAAGCTGATTAGTTTAAGATGATTGAACAACTGTTTCATTCATCCCAGACGTCTGACAATCACAGAGAAAGAAATACAAAGACGAGAATTTATATTAAATGAACAATTCTAATTGCCTTTAACGTACGTTGTATATGTTCCGTCGATAAAACAGCAGATAGCGCAAGAATCTCGATTTTACCGCCCTAGAGTGTTGAACTAGTATATAGTGTTCAGTTACACTTTACAACATGAACAATTATGTTATAATTACAGTAATACAACTTTCTTGATTACATTAGAAAATCTTTAATGTTCACATCAAATATACCAATATCAGAAGAGTAATAGACTATTGCATTAAAGGCGGCATACCTGGGCTCTATTTTATGAACAGCCCTCACTTCTATGAAAAGGGAAATTTTGACCCTTCAGAAGGGAAAAAGCTGTTTTAAATTTTGGCAACATTGAGTAGGACAGAGATCAGGCCCCTCGATCTGTCAGATCACGAACGGTCTTCACTCTGCACTTTTTACTTTGAAGAAATTGAAGAGTGCAGAATGAAGGTATTTCATGAATATTTTTAGAAATTTTTCGAAAGTGTGTTTCATGAAAATGTTTTCCGCACTTCTTTTTGAAAAGTTCTGCACTCTTCAATTTCTTTAAAGTAAAGAAAGTGCAGAGTGAAGACCGCTCATGAAATAAGGACCTGATCTCTTTCCTATTCAATGTTGCCAAAGTTTAAAACTGCTTTTTCTCTTCTGAAGGGTCAAAATTTCCCTCTCCAGCTTGATTTTCCCTCCTAATACCACATATATACAAGGTAACCAAAAATGGTTTTTCCGTTCTAGAGCAGTGATAAATACAGATAAATACAGTGGACGGTACGTACCTTTAGGTTTTGAAGTAAGCTCCATCAGCATCCAACACCTTTTGCCAACGTTCCTGCAGCTGCACAATACCCTGGTGATAAAAGTCGGCGGTCTTCGAGGCAAAGAAGTCCGTGAGCGCGTTCCGGAGGTCTCCATCATTGGCGAAGGCTCTCCCACGAAGGTGGTTGTCGAGGGAATGAAACAGGTGGTAAACTGTTGGCGTAAGGTCCGGTGAATATGGTGCATGGCACTGTGTCTCCCAGCCAAGTTGCTGAAGGGTCTCTCGGGTCCTTTTTGCCACATGGGGCTTGGCAGTGTCGTGCAGGACCAGCACACCCTTGCGATTCACCACTGCCGACTCCTTCTTTCGAAATGCACGGTGCACCCTTTGCAACTGCTAAGAGTAGAGGTCAGCAGTGATGGTTTGACCAGGTGGAAGGACCTCGTAATGCGCCACTTGGCGACAAGTCCACCATACAGAGAGCATAACCATTCGTGGGTGCAGAGGTGGTCTTAAGGTGTGAGAAACAGGGTCACGTGGCGACAAACAACGTCTGGTACGCTTGAGAGTGTCATAGAGGACCCATTTTTCGTCACCAGTGAGTAAGCGATCAGCTATGGGTGTGATCAGGTGCCGAGTGAGCAAGGACAAACAGGCTGTCACTCGTTGTTCCTTGTTGGCTGCCGACAATGTGTGGGGTACCCACTTGCTTAACCTGTATGACTTCCCTATCCCATGCAGCTGCAGTCTGACTGTTTTAGCGAAAAACATGGCATCTTTCTGCATGCTCATCACACGTTAGACCACTGTCCTCCTCGATGGCTGCTTTCAGGGCCGCGTCATCCAACACATTTGGTCATCCAATGCGAGGTTCATCAGCAAGGCTCACATCTCCCGATCGGAATTTCTAGAACCAATGACTGGTGGTGTGTTCATTCACGGCATTCTCACCAAATGCCTGGCATATGCGGCGACTTGATGCGGCAGCTGACAGGCGTACTTTAAAGTCATACAACAAACACACGCGAAAAGCTGCTTCGATACCTCCATTTCTTCTTTACACTGAACGAGCTATGACTGCTGTGTGTGATTACCGTGCCTGTATTACTGAAGGTCAATGATCAGACTAACTCCCGATCGCTTGGCAGGCACGTCCGTCATTTCGTTTCCTCTCTGCGAGCGCATGATTAATGGGACGTCAAAAACGACAAAACCTTTTTTGGTTACCGTATATTAAGGGTGGAGATGTGTTTCTGTGTGCATGTGCAGCCTATCTCTTGCAAAGAACATATTGTTATCCTCATTCATCGATTGTTGACTTACTAAATGCTTCTGTAACGAATACAGAGTACCTGTAACGAATACAAAACCAATAGGGTACGTACAAAAGAAAACTAGTCTCAATTGAATATAATTTATTGATGGCCTTTAGGTATCTCTGGCTAAAGCCGTTTTAGCCTCTAGGGCATGTGACGAGTTTGTGTGTGAGCCAGTAACCGATCGAACAAGAAGTGTAAATCCTTGATTATTGTCAATTTCTATTCTATAAAAGTAGAGGTATGAAGTTCTCGTAAGAACGTGGATACCTGTAGCCCTGTAGGATTGACGGTCTAAAGTAAGAACGCTTTATATTTAAAGAAAATGTGTAATAATTCCAAAGAAAATTTGTTAAGAGAAAGAAAGTATAATCTTTCATCAAGGAAAACAGGTCTTTTAGGAGACGACTGAATTTCCTTCCACTTCAGGGATTTTGCACAAAATTTCCTTTTTAAGTTTCCTTCAAAATTTAGGGCAAATTTTCCCTGCGCTGAGGGAAATTTTCCAGTATTCGGCAACACTGGTCCTACTGAAATCCTTTCCATAGTGTTTGCATACAATGCTTTCTTCATTACTTATTTATTGCATTTTGTGTGTCGAGTTGATATTCCTCTGCACCGAAGTTAAGAAGCGTTTATGTATTGTTTGTTGAATAATACATTTCTCTACATGTTGATTGTTGAATAAGCCAGTTTCTTTATATACTTATTATTGAATAACTACTTCTTATGTATTGAGTGCTGAATAGGTCATTTTATGCATATTTATTAAATATTCAATTTTTGTGTGTTTATTGATGGATAAGCAAATATCTTGGTATTAATTGTTGCAAGTAAGCTTCTCTATTGCTTACTGTTAATTAAGTTTGCTCATTTTTCTTTGTTTTTAAATCAGTGAGTTTGTAATTATGTTAATAATGTTGAACAAACCAGTTCCTTTATGCACTGAAATGTTTAGAGGCCATTCTTGAATTATGAACTCTTCCATTCATCATGAGAAATCTACGTGCCAGAATGAGTATGTCAGATACACATGTGCCTACGCATGTTTCCACAGAGAAAAATAGAACAACCAAACATTCTGCTATTTTTAACTCTTTCTCAGAATTTATTTGTATTATTGTTGAAATCTAGTCACTATGTAGGAGAAAACACACATGAACAACCCCCCCCCCCTACACACGCACCTCCCCACACACAGAGGAAGGTAAAAGGGGAAAGTCGCAGAGGGATTGTGAGAGTGTTTGAGTTTGCAAAACCAATTTTTCCCTAAAGTATAGCAGCCATATCTTATGTTTTGCTATTTTCTTTGCTCGTCTTTGGAAACTACATATATATATTACCAGAAGAAAATATTCTCCTTTCAGCTGCACCTGCTACGCACTTGAAATTCCCATATATTCACATATTGTGTGTCAAAGGCCATATAGGAGCTTGGTGCTGTTTTTTTTTTAAAAAAAAGAATAGGGTATTTTCTCTTCTTAAAAAAAGGGTGGGGTGGGGTGGGGGTTATTCATATGAAAAAGAACATTCTCACTATAATGATTTATAGTGACATGAGAAACTTTCTATCATGTCATAACAAATAATGTTTTTCATGATCTGAATCGAAGATGGAAAATCGAATAAATACATTACACATCAAAGAAAGGCAATTACACATCAAACAAGAAAGAATTGTTATTTACAATTATTTTCTTTAAATATGACCAAACCGTGTTCAGTAATATTAACATCGTTACGGACGCTTTCGTTACGTACAACACTCTGAAATGAGATGATTTTATCAATATTCCTTACAGATGAAAGTGGTAATACGTGTAAAGTGTTTTAACAAGGAAAGTACTCACTGGAAACGAAGGATATGCAAGAAGAGAATACTTTATTAAAATACACTATACTGAAGAGGTAGTAAAGTAATGTACTCTTAGCTGCTTAATATTCCCTGCAGCCGAATTAAGGTCAAGGGTTGCTTCAGGTTGGCAATACCAGGAGTATTTAAATATGAAAAGAACTCATTTTGTTCTAAAACTAAAGATCCAAGATGAAGCATATCTAAAAGGATATCAACTTTTTTCTGTACAACAACATGTTCGCCACCTTAAAATACACCGATTTCCGCTGAAGTTTATTTGTAAATAGAAAAGGAGCCATTTTACATCTAAAATTAAGCTATAAAAGCCTAACTAAAGTAATGGCGAAATAAGTTTCGATCTGTGTTATTAGTTTACCAGTTACTAACAGTCAAAGGAAAAAAATAACAAAGATAGAAAAAACAGTTTCAGGTTAAAGTCACAGAAATTGGCCCTGACGAAAAAGGAAAATCAGTGAAACCTGCGAGAGAATTTCTCTTTGTGATCTCGTGCGAGTGAATGCTGATTTGGAGAAGTGCTGTCGTCATTGTAGGAAGTAACAAAGACATCACAAAGCTTCACACCAACAGCCCGTTGAGAAACTTAGTTGAAATTTTTACTGTTTTTAACACGAAAACTAGTAAACACAAGTTAATAAATTTTACCATTGCATTTGTGAGACTTTTCTGTCCAATTTTGTACGTCAAAAGACTCGCTCTCCTTCAAGGATCTTCTAATAGAGAATATGCTCATGCCTAGCGAAAGAGTGAAAATAAAACACAACTAAGCGTCGACACACCTGATTGGTTAGGGGATAACTACAAGCTTACTGCCATTTTTGTAAGTGCAAAATATCGCTTTTGATTGGAGTAAGTGGGCGCACTTGGCGGACTAATCTGTGACTTCAGGCTTCTCCTTCTTTGCGAAATCGCAGCTTCGCTATTAGAAGATATTTGACCTCTTTATAACAAAATAGCCAGGATACAATATGGCGGACTTTAAGCTGGAGGACATGTTGTTATAGGGCAAAAGGTTACCTAGTTTTAGGTAATACTACTATGTGATCAATGCTTGATTTTCACATAAGTTTGGAAGAAAAAACGTATTTTGTTTTTACATTTCAATCAACCTGTATTTTCTCAGCTGTGCGCAAATTTTCAATTTGGTAAGTGGTAATGGGTAATTTTCAACATTTAAAGATTTCTTTGCTAGCTTTAGTGCAAGTGCCATTCAACACCCTTTGTTCGCCAGTGAGTACATTCCAGTATAAGTAGGATATGCCATGTAAAATTCTGATACAACTAATATTAAATAATAACTTCGTTTGAGTTGGTTTATTATTGAAAGGTACGCAAGAATATAGGAGAATAGTTAGGGAAAAGTGATTTATTGTATATGATTTCTCATCAGCCTCCCTGGTTAAAAAAATAAGAGCTCAATAATATTTAATTTGAATTTTATTTATTGCCTATAGGCATCTAAGGCTCAGGCCGGGGAAGGGGAGGGGAAAGTATGCAGCAAGGTGACGGCCAGGGACTAATTTGAAGGTACCATCTCAGTATTTGCCTGGTGTAACTGAGGAAACCCCTCTGGGAAACCTCAGTCAGGATGGTCGGTCGCTGTAATGCTAAGCCAACTCTCTACCACTAAGCTACGGCTGCTCGGTCTTTGGTTCAAGAGTTTTCGTTACAACTTATAAGTGTTTGAATATCGTTATTAGTTTTAGAGTAGTTTCCAACCCTAATAATTATTTTTATAATGCAGTTTATTGAAATAGGAGAAAAGTAGGTAACAATAACAAATATATATAACCAATGATAGATTATACAAAAGTATACTGTCTGAAGTCACCAGGAAATGGAACCAACTGAAAATTTTGTTCTAAAATTTAATCATCTTATCCTTAGCTGATAGGCCGATCCGCGAAACGAAACTGTAGATTTAATTGCATAGCTTTCAGTTGAAACTGAAATGTGGTGAACAATATTCTCTTTTTCGTTTTTAGATTCTGGCTTCAACGGATGTAGAAAAAGGTACGTTTAGGATTGGGAGTAACCTGTTACCCGTGCGTTCTTCTATCAATTACTTTGTAAATCCTTATCTTATATGCCTATGATCGAATTTTAACTAATTTCTGGCACAACAAATGGTTCAAGAAATTAAATCGTGATCACATGGTCAAACGCATTATTGAAACTGATGGGCATATTTAAGAAATTATGCCGTCCCTAAGTGCTTGGAAGAAATTTTCGTACTCAATCTGAGCATTTTCGAACGATGGTCTTGTCGAAATTCTGTCCAAAGCGAAAGACACAGGATTTAGTCAATTTCAGTATTTCTCATACCACAAGGAAACTACTAGTACATGAACGAAAGAGATACGGAACTGTGTTGAACACTGAATTCAGAATCTGCTTTCAAAGACGTTAACAATCCACAAAATATAAGCAAAATGTTATTTAGTCGCGAATTACAATAAGTGATTCGTAGGATAAAAATACATTATTACAAAATCTAAGATATGAACAAACTCCTGATCACAAATACGGGCATTGAGTTTAAGACGTACTTCTTTATGTCAATATAATTTTCTTAACATAAGAGGAACACTATTATACTGTAATAATAATAATAAACGCAGTTAAACAATGCAATATCCATCCATTCGCACGAATTTTCAGTCACACGTTACGCGTCATCCTGCCCTACCGAAAAAGAAACAACTAAGATTATATATATATATATATATAAGTTTTTTTTAAGTGGATTTTATAACTTATCTTCAGTAACTTGTTCTAGGAATACAGGAGGTTCCATAAAATATTTTTTTTAAAATCCTTTTTCTATTCTCTAAGATTCACAATAGTTTCAACAAAAGTTATGCAAACAATAAACATTATTCGCTAAAGATTTCAGAAATCAATACGGCTTTAGGCTATAAAGTGAAAGATAATGGTGGTCGCGGGTAGACATAAAGATATTCTATTGCTATAGAGTTTTCCGAAATGGCGCCCTAAAATTTATTTATTTTTCACTCTTTTCTTTCTCTCATATACAAAGATATATATATATATATATATATATATATATATATATATATATATATATAAATGTGTATGTGTGTGCGTATACACTCCCTTACGATAAGAAGGGAAGGATATTGACAGGTTTTATGTGAGGAAAATGAGGACATATGAGAGAGGAGAAAATGCCTCATATTCTCGGCCCTTTCAACCAGAAAACCATGTCAAAATGACACTTTCTTACCTTTTCTTTATGCGTTATTTCCATCGTTATGAAAGGTATAAAGGGAAAGAACATTTCGGATGACTGAACAAATATAAAACTCCTGAAAGCGCCCTGCTTCCGGTTCACTAACTTTTTTTTAAAACAAATGCAAAATACAAAAGAAACAACAAAAAGTCGTAAAAATAAAAGATAAAATGAACATGGCATATACACACAGTGGATGTTAGGTGTATGTCATATGCAGTATAGGAATAAAGGAGGTCGTAGTCTTTTACAGTGAGAGTAAAATGTTATGTGAGGCGGTCTTAATATGAGCTATGAATTTTAATTCTCCAATCTGTGTGAAACTAAAATATTTCCATTATTTGACAGTTTTCTTTAAAATTCGTAAAATCAGCTTCTCTTTGATGCAGGAAGAATCTAATATAACAAGCAAAAACGTCTTAATCGTAAATATCTCCTTTCAGGAACGTTCTAAGGTTTTATCTGTGCTATATTATGTTTTGAGTAATTTTTAATGTTTCAGTACTTGACAGGAAATCAGATTTTGCTGTTTCATAAAAACAATACTTTTGTTTTCTATTCAGTAAATTCGTTGTAATGAAACAAAATAATTGGCTCAAAATTCGATATTCGTACTCTTAATCAAACTTTTCTTGTTTTTAAAACTTTAGTTTTTGTTGTAAAGGTCTGGTTTTCAATGTAAAATGTTCTATAATAAATTTTTATTCCTATTGGAATTCCTTATTATGTACAGAGTGAGGCAGAGCTATTGAAACGATTTGAAATTCGCGTCAGATGCGTATAGCGTCAGTGGTTTGGTTAACAAAGACTTTCGTTACTATAGAGTGTTGTTCGGATGCGGATCGTGCACTTCCTGTACAGATATTTTAAAAATGACGATTCTGCTACCACGAAGGAACTTGAATTTAGACATGACTTTAATAATGGACGAAATTGGAAGGTCACTTTAACACTGGATGGCGCAAAATCATTTTAATTGGGTGCTGTAAGAAATAGTTCCTTAAAATTGAGAAGAAAGTTCTTACCTGTGCACTGAGAAACAATTTTCTCAAAAGTGAGACATCAACTTTAACATTTTATTTGAAATGAGAATATGTTGGTCTTAAAATAAGATCGGTTATCTTATACCCAATCCGTCATGTTCTTTATTTAAATTAAATGAGAATGTTGATCTCTCATTTTGAGAAAATTGTTCCTCTGTGCACAGAAAGAAGTTTCTTCTTAATTATAAGAAACCATTTTTACAGTGTATTGAACACTTTAAATTAAGTGTTTCTAATATGCGTAGAAGGAATCATTGCAATTTCTTAGTAGCAATTTGAATTGGAATGTATTTATGGCCTTTAGGCATCTATAGCTCAGGTAAGGATGGGATGAGGAAGAGGATGTTGGAAGACAGTAGTCCAGTTTTGTAGGTACCGCCCCGGCATTTACCTGGTGTGATTCAGGGCTCTTTTTTGGTAATGCTTATTGGTACTGAATATTTATATTAACTATCAGAACTTATGGACCATCAGAACTTTTATTAACTCTGCTGAAGTATCGTTTTTACCTTCCTGGGACGATCGCACTTTAAGGATGGGATAGATTTCTCTTTGTTGTGGTAGAATCAGTTAAAGGGAAAGTAATATTTGCAGAATCGGAATCTACCCATTGTTTTCAATGTTAAAGTGACATCTGAATTCACGTTACCAGCGCACCATGAGAACAAAATACATTGAACTGATAGACAAACCACTGAGTCCACAGAGCACTCTGTAGCCTTATACGCTTTTGACATCAGTTCTGAATCTATATTAATATTTCTGCCGCACCTGGTATTTTTGGTAAATGGAGTAAAATCCAAAATACAGCTTTCTAGGAAAGAAATAAAAAGTTGGGCTTTAAACGAAACAAGCCAGGGACAAGGTGAGAAAAAGGACGAATTATTTATTTTTGGATTTCAATTTTATATAACCGGTTTCTGTTCTTTTATAAAAACTATTTTACTTATCATTTTTTACTCTTTAATTGAAACGTAACAGTTTTTATTTCAGCAGAAGCAAAATCTCAGAGACGAGTGTACAGCATTTACTTAAAATTAGAGCTAAACAATTTATTAAAATTTACCCGCCTTTCATTCTCGGTGAAGTCCATATATATATATATATATATATATATATATATATGTATATATTTTGTAAATAGGCTTTAGTTTAGCTAACATTAATGTTTAGAATATGGTTAAAACGAATATCTGCTATGCATATTTTCTATAAGTCATTGAGGACAATACAGATTAATAAATATAGTTCAATTAGTGTAGAGCTATGAATGCCATATCTTGTGGTTTAATGATCACTTCGACTTCGAACGCATCGAACTTCACGTGCTTAAAGTAAGCAATATAGCTATTCAAACCAACTTCACACATCATAATCCTTATTTGGCTTCACAGCATGCAGAGAATAAACTTCTTAGTATTCCAAATTATAGTCAAAGGCCTTCAGTTTTGAAATTAAAAAATTGGCGTTTAAACTGATTTCATATGACTTTTAAAATAAAAATCTTAACAAAGTTAGATGGTTTCTGAGATTTTTAAAGGAAAGTCAACCTTTGGAATTTGAATTTTTATTTATGGCCTTTAGGCATCTAAGCATCAGGCCGGGATAGGGGGAGGGGAAAGGATTCGAGAAAGATGTCGGACAGGATCTATGTTGAAGGTGCCAGCTTGACATTTACCTGGCATGACTAAGGAAAACAACTGGAAAAACCTCAGTCAAGATGGTCGGCCGCTAGGATCGAACCCACGACCTCCCGAACGCTACGCCAACCTACCTTTGCTCTACACTACATGAGAGTTTTATGACGATCACGTATTTTTCCGGATATGTCAAATGCGATCGTACAAAGATGTAAATTGTACTTTTGCAGTATAAAACAAAAGTGTTACAATTATATTCTACCATTAAAATTTTGAATCTTGTAGTTGTACAATTCAAGCTTTTTCCGCAGCAAGACATGATGCTATTTTTCCACTTTACACATGAAACTTATAAAGAGCACGTTGTTACAACATTTTCTTTGTTTACAATGGTGAGGTTATTGGAGTCTATTTCGACCAAGGAGCTATATTAATCGGAAGGAGAAAAGCAAGTCATTACCACAATATTTTGCGAAATTTGCTTCTCTATCGATCAGAAAGTGATAATAAAGTCTTATTTTCTGCCTCTGATCATTATAGCCTTTTGATCAAAATAGCCCCGCACCACGATATGCCCACAAAATAACCTATCACCTATTGGGAATGAAACACATATTTACTTAATGCTTTGACATAAATATTTTCTGTTCAAATATCTACAAATGGATAAATTTAATTAAAAACTCTCGCGACTGTGATAAAAATTATCAGAAAATTAAAAAAAAAATATTTGTATTAAAAACCATATGGGTCCATAGAAGAAACTGTTTTTGGAAACGATAGACTATAACTGACCACTTTAAGAACTTTTTCTTATCATCTTGTGGTGTCCAATACTAGATGTGCAGAATACAAGCACCTGTCACGTGAGACTGACAATTTGACATAATAGAGTTCTTTTGACTCTTGTCCATAAAGTTTCTTACGTAAATACGTAGAGATGACATATTCTAAACTCCAGATTCTTATGACGAAAAACGTTAAACATCTCAACTACCAAATAATGACTTCAAAAATCTTAAGGACAAGAAATTAATGAAACTGACATAATCTTGAATGTCTACCTTTACTGCGAGGCCGTAGAGCTGACAACTCTACACCGCTAAAACATGTCAAGAAATAGTAACAGATGGTTCATGGATTCTCCTGGGGTAAAATATTCCGGAGGTAAACTAGTCCCTCATTCGGATCTCCGGGTGGGGATTGCTTCAAGGGGCTTCAAGAACAGGATTAAGAAAGACCTTAGAATAGGAACGTGGAACGTACGAACATTATACCAAACGGGCGCTCTTCAGGTGGCGGTACGCGAGACTGAGAAGTACGAGCTAGACATATTAGCGATACAAGAAGTTTGGTGGGATGGTCAAGATAGCATCCCACAGGGCAAGTACACTTCTACTACGGGGGAACACCGTCTCACGATTTCGGAACAGGATTCTTCATTAAGAATAGTATCCTTCAGGCGGTTCAGAATATAGAGTTCGTAAACGAAAGACTATCGTACGTTACGATACGTGCTCGATGAGGCAACACTGTTTTATTAAACGTCTGTGCTCCGACCGAGGTGGCTACTGATAACGACAAAGATATATTCTACGATGAGCTAGAAAGGCTGTTTGACCGAATGCCGAAGTATAATTCGAAAATTGTGGTGGGTGATTTCAATGCAGAGGTAGGGAGCGAAGAAAGATATAGACCTACTATAGGCAAATACAGCCTTCACGAAAAGACCAACAACAATGGGGAAAGACTTATAACTTTCGCGATTTCGAAAAACCTACTGGTAAAGAGCACGTACTTTGAATACAAAGACATACACAAATACACATGGGTATCTCCGGACGACAAAACTCTCAACCAGATCGATCACGTATTAGTAGATAGACGAAGACACACCAACATAATGGACGTTAGGTCCTACAGAGGAGTGGAAGGTGACACCGACCATCAATTAGTGATCACAAAAGTAAGGGAAAAGTTTCGCATCGCGAACAGAGAAAGCAAGGGGTCATAACAACTGAAATTAGAAGTGAAACGAATAAATAATCCGAGCATAAAAGCAGATTACCAACTCGAACTCTCAAATAGGTTGGAAATCCTAGCCGACTCGAGTAATAATAATGATGATATTAATAATGAAATTGATGTAAGTAAGATGTGGGAGGCAATTCGTGAAACAATTAAGAGCGCAGCGAAGGAACGTGTATTTGAGAAGAAACAACAGAAAAACAAACCTTCGTTTGATGAAGAATGCCTTAAACTTGATGAGAAACGAAAACAAGAAAGGCAACGATGGCTAAGTAATAAAGCGAATACCAACCACTACAGTAACGCGAAACGAAACGCCACAGGCATATTCAGAGATGAAAGGCGAGAATATATGACGCAGAAGATTCAGGAGATAGAGGAAAGCGGAAAGACAAATAATATACGATATCTATACAAAGGGGTAAACTCGTTAAGAAAAGGTTACCAGCCGAGATTAGTAATGATTAGAAATGAACGTGGATATCTTCAGGCGGATCACGCTTGATAATATTCCAGCCGAATTTATTAAAGCAGGAGGAACGGCACTAATCAAGGAACTACATAAATTAGGAAGTGCTATATGGAAAAAGGAGGAGCTCCCAAAGGAATAGAAAACCTCAATAATAGTTCCGATTAACAAAAAAAGACGCTAAATCGGACTGTAATAATTACCGCTGAATCTCGTTACTTCCAACCTGTTACAAGGTATTAAGCAATATTCTGTTAACACGCTTAAGTATATACGTAGATGAAATAATTGGAGATCACCAATGTGGATTTAGAAGAAATGGATCCATGTTGAACCAGATTTTCGCCTTGAGACAAATTTTAAAGAAGAAATGGGAATACAATGGAATGGTTCATCAGCTATTCATTGAAAAAATGGTTCAACTTGTGAAGATGTGTCTCAGCGACCCCATAAGGAGAGTACGGTTAGGTAATAATATGCCAGATAGTTTCAAGATACGCAACGGATTGAAACAAGGCGATGCCTTGTCACCACTATACTGTTTAACTTTTCGTTAGAATATGCGATTTTAAAAATAAAGGGGACCAAAAGGGACTATCATTTAATCAACTGTTTGTATAAGCGGTTGATGTCACTACTAAGCAACACTGATGTCTTAGTTGAAGCGTGCTATGAGATAGGTCTACAGGTAAACACAGATAAAACAAAATACATGATAAGAAGCCGAAACACAGGGAATGAAGGAAATAAAAACATAAGAATTAGGGATGAGGTCATATATAAAGCACATTTAAATACTTGGGAGCATACGTAACAAGCAAAAATGAGGTCACGGAAGAAATAAAAAAGTCGCTTAGTATCGGGGAACGCATGTTTCTATTCAGTCCAAAAATTTCTAACATCGCGATTAATATCAAGGAAATGAAATTGAAAATATACAGAACGGTTATTCTGCCGGAAATACTTTACGGTTGCGAAAGTTGGAGTACGACCCTAGGAGATGAACATAAATTACGCGTGTTTGAAAATAAGGTTTTGAGATAGATATACGGACCGAAACGGGACAAGATGACTGGAGAGTGGAGGGGACTGCATAATGAACTCCACGGACTGTACGATTCACCAGATGTTGTAAAAATAACGAAATTGCTACTAGTAAGATGGGCAGGCCATGTAGCTCGGATGGGGGAAATACGAAGATTATATTCTATCCTGGTTCGAAGGCCGGATGGAAGGAGACCATTGGGAAAACCGAGACGTCATTGGGATTACGATATTTGAAGAGATATTCGAGAATTAGGCGTTCGTGATGAAAACTGGCTTGATATTGCCCAGGATAGAATCCAATGGCGAACGTTTGTTACTGTGGCGATGAACTTGCGAGCCATAGAGTTAGTTAGTGTAATTCCGCAAGGAAAAGTTCTAGTTCTCATGTGATTTATAGGAAGTAAAAGCAAGCTAAGGGACAACAATTCGAATTTACGTACTTTTCAGTTTTGATTTGTTAAATACATTCATCATAACAATTGTAATGTTATTAGCTGAACGCAATTGTTGACATTTTTTAGCCTTTCTAACAGTAAAGCTGAGATTAAAACGTATCTTTTTTCTTTCGACTGCAATTATTTTGAATGGAGTCACGTTTATGTAGCAGGGCAACATCATAGAGATTTCCTTCGCCAATTGCGATAGTTTTTATTGCTCTACTTATGAACCAGACGCAAAACTAAATTAATGTTACGACGACTTCTAATATCACAGAAAGAAACTCCTCGTATATATATAAAAAATATTAATTTTGTCTACAACTGCACACAGCACGTGTGGTACCTGAAAAGTTATTGCTTTCCTGCACTTTACTTATTATTATCTAACGTGTACAAATGTATTCACAGTTTCAATAATAACATTATCAAAGTTTCTTATTCCAAGAAAGTACGCACAAATTGGGACCCCTGGATGTCCAAAAGATTAAAGGCACTTATTAATAAAATGCCAAGATACATCATTAAATACAAAAGAACAGGTGAGAACCACTGGTATCAGGAATTTGCATGTTTGCGAAAAGAGGTCAAGAAAAGGTACAAATCAGCCAAAAATGAGGATATGACAGTTGGAGAACAGCCTTAGAAGTAACAGCGATTATTTTTTAAAAAAAAAAAAAAAAAAAAAAAATGCAATAGAAAAAAAGCACAAATCAATATTAGTGCATAAAACACAATGATACTGAGGTTAATGACAAACTGCAAATAGTTAATATTTTAAAGGATTACTATGCTACTATTTTTAATAAGCCTGATTCACAACCGTCACTCGCCATTCAGGACAGAATGAATACAATTATTGGTATACCACATATCTCAAAAAAAGATGTAAGAACTGCAATAAAGAAAATGAAGTCTCATTCTGCCATTGGAACTGATTCCATTCCTGATAATGTTATTAAAGCCTGTTCTGACTACTTTGTTCCTACTCTGATTGGCTTATACAATAAATCACTTAGACAAGGTATCTATCGTACTGAATGGAAAAGGGCCTATATAATCCCTATATATAAAGGTGGTGATAGATCTTCACTTACTCATTACAGACCTATAACAATTTTAAACTCCATGGCCAGAATATCTGAAACCATTATTTGTGAATATCTTCAGTTTAATGTGAAACTAAAGGCAAACATGAAAGGCAACATGGTTTTACTCCTGGTAAGTCGGCAATAACTAACTTGTGTAATCTAACTAACTTTATACAAAGGTGTATATCTTCTAGATCACAATGTGATGTAATTTACATTGCCCTTACCAAGGCTTTTGACAGCGTAAATCACGACATTCTGTTGCATAAACTTTCGATGATTGGATTATCACTCATGTTTATTACCTGGTTATTTAACTGACAGAAGGTTCAGCATTAAATTAGGTAATTCCATCTCCGACGAATCTTTTAGGTACAAAGGCATACCGCAAGGCTCCCCATTAGGTCCTCTATTGTTTAACATTTATATCAACGATCTATGTAATGATATTACTACTTCGAATTTACTCCTGTACGCCGACGATTTAAAGATCTTTAGAGAAGTCAGTAACCAGGAAGATAATTGTTTATTACAAAGGGATATAGATCGTGTTAACATGTGGTCCCAAAAATAACATACAAATTAGTATAAAGAAATCCAAATTTGTATGCTATACCAACAAAACGCAGTATTACGTTAGCTCATATAAGGTGGAAAATATAGGTTTAGAAAAGGTAAACAATATTAAGGATTTAGATGTTGTCTTTGATTCTAAGCTAACTTTTAACGAACATATTAACATACTTATTTGTGAATCTCGAAAAATTAATTGGATTTATTTTTGATCAATGGTGTGATTTTAACAGAATCATTACACTTTTAATTCTTTATAAAACTGTTGTGAGATCCAGACTAGAATACGCTTCCAATGTTTGCAACGATATTTGTAAAACGGCTTCCAACAAACTTGAAGCAGTACAAAGGTGTTTTTTTTAGATTACTATGTTTTAAACTTAAGTTTTTATATTACTCTTTTAATTATGATTATTGGTGTGAATTCTTCAATTTTGAAACTTTGGAGCAAAGAAGGAAGTATCTTGACAAGAATCTTTTACTCAAAATTTTATCCAATTTATTATCTTGTAATTATTTTATTGAAAAATTTAATTTTACTGTACCCTTGTACCAAACAAGATTTCACCATGTTTTGACTAAATCTGATAAAGCTGACAAACTTCTCAAAAGACTTATTAAAATTATGATTCTTATTAATTTGACTGTTGTTTTAATTTATATTTACTATCACTATTAAATAACTATTGACTGTATTTTAATGTGTATTTGGCTATTGATTGACAGTGTTATCGGCCACTGAGCCTTTCATAGCACTTTAATAAGAATAAATTGAATTCTGAACCAGGTTGTTACGTACAAAGGTTTTTCTTAAGACTGCTATGTTTTGAATTTGACGTACTATTTTTCTTTTAATTTTGGTGTGATTATTTTGATATAGAAGTGAAAGGTTATAGATAAAATGTATGAATGAAGATAATAGTTAATGAAATCAACGGTGGATATTTTATAGTAAAATTGAACTTTAATGTCTCTTCATAGCCAACAAATTTGATAAACTATTGACAATGTGTAAAGGGTGTGATATACACTACTCAAAATATTGATATCTACTCGTAATTCTAATCTTGGGTACTGAGTGTTTTCAATATTTTGTATCCTTTTATGCATACTTCTTTATTTTCTGTATCTGACTCAGTGCTATATTGGCTGATCAGCTGTTCGTAGCACTATAATAATAAATTGAATTGAATTATTATTATTATTATTAATTAATTTATTCAATCGAGTGGTAGAGAAGTTGAGTTGAATTTACTTATCACATTTAGGCATCAATGGCTCAGCCCGGGATAAGGTAGGGATATGATGAGGAAAAGAGTAGGTCAGACCCTTCGTAGAAACTGACTGAGGAAAATCCCTGGAAAAGTCTCAGTGAGGATGGTCGACCGCTGGTATCGAATATAGCAGCTCCTTAATGCGAAGCCATGGCCGCTTGGTTGGTGTTATTATGTCAATCTGTTAGTGAAGAAGTGCCTTGTTGAAGCCTCCTATTTGGCGGCAATTCACGTACAATAATTACTACGACATTGAAACAGTCAAACCACTCAATACTAAAATGATCATGATGGTAATGATTATTCTGCCTAAAAGCTGATATGATCTGGCTTCAGTGGTAGTCAGGTTTGTCATCAGGCTAGCGTTCAGGCTCGAATGCCGGCTGAGCATAGATGTTTATGGATTATAAAAGCATTGCCCTCATATAATCTGGATGGGCCGAAGTAATACAGTAGTTACACGATTTAAAGATCTCTGGACAAGCTGAACTAAAGGTTGTTTACCGCTGGTCTCAATCGGAAGGAGACGACTTCTTAAGAAGGAGACGTACAACTTAAGCAGGATTCGGAACCATTAGATTATGTATGTTCATACCAAGAATTAGAACACAAAACCCCTTAATTACCCTAAAGGTGACGATAAAAATCACTTATTGACACCGGAATATTTTCTATCATCTAGCCGAGTACTGAGACAGAGAAAATGAGAACGTGTTTTTTCTCTCTTAAATTAAACTTTATTGAAATATTCTTTTCCTAAAGTTTCCATGTCCCTATTCCTATCTGTAGATCAAGGCAATCACGAATCTGAGGGATGAAGTATTTGAACGACTGTGATATTCATGAAAGACATGGGAAAGGTTGCTGCCAGGATGTCTATTTTATTTATCATCTGGGTATTTTTCTGGTGCGACTAAGGAAAATCTTGTAGCAAAATGGTTGTCATCAGGAACCTGTCCCATCTTTCAAGTGAAAATTTGTAGACACCGATCTCCCGACACTTGACCTGAATCTATCGAATTTTATTCGATAAGATTACACCATGCGGTCAATTATACTGCTCAATGCATGTATGTGTCGGTATTAACACAAAACATCTAGCAATTCTGTCTGAGTTTTTACAGTTTTAGCATTAGTAATACTTCTGAAAAAGGTTTCACTTTGAGTAACTACTTTATACAAGTGGAATTTGTAATGCGTTTGTGTGACCCATCTAACGTCAAAAGCACTTAACAGAGAATATGATAGAATTTTCTCGGAGTTACATTAAACTGAGGCCATCGAAATGTTAAGTGCGTCAACTAGGCGCTGCTTCAGGCTTTACAACCGCTTTTGAGAGACCAGTCGTCTATATGCATTGACAAAAGTGCAGTTTCAGAAATATTGCATCTCTTTCTTGATAGAAGTGAAACATATGAACAGTTACTTTAATAATTGAACCAATCATAAACAGCAGAATGTAATTTGAGAAATAATCTCGTTGAATATCTGTCTTTTATCCATGAATTATTTTTTATCACCGTTGAATATTTGAAACACAAGTAAGTAATCTTTTTTATTTTTTTAAAGTTATAAGCTGAAGTGGTAGCTACGGCAGAAACCTGTCACAAGTTGGAAGGATATTTCTCGACAAGGATAGAGATGAAGAAGGCTGCACAAAGATCTTGATCTAGGTAGTATCCCAACATCGTCTGGTGAAACTGAAGGAACTCTCGTAAACCGAGATCAACGTTACCAGCAGTAGGATCAGAGTTACCAGTGATTAAGTTGCCAGTAGACACAAAGTCAGCGACGTTACCCACTGAACCACGGGGGCTTAGTGCAATCTGTTTTGTATAAAGTCAATTTTTAAAGGGGGAATGGATTTAAACGTTTAACGTCTTTCATTAGCTATAATCGTTAATGAATCATTGCTTCTTTATAGACGTTAATAAATAGGGTTTATAATAGCTATCATAACTTAGAAATATATTAATGGGCAACGCATGCTGCTATGATCTACACCCGTCACAAAGGTGAGGGATGACGTCCCTCGGCAAACACCCTTTTTGTCACAGGGTTGGGAAAGCTAGCGAACATATTCTTTCTTTAGGTACAATTTTGGCGTTCGCTTGATAAAACTGAGAAAATCACTGACAAACCTAGGTCAGAATGGTCAGGAACAGTACTTAGGTGCTTTTCCGGTCTATTCCAAAGTCCATAACCGTAGCTTCTAAACAATGGGGACTAGGTGTAATAACTATTTAATACGTAAAAAACAAAGCTAAAAGCTTACCAAGGATCTTTAAGAAGTTATTAATTGAAATATGTTTAAGCATAAATCACGATAACAAAAAAACTAAAAGAGGTTTTTCTTATTAGAATATTTCAATGGTGTCAATAAATTCTGTACCCAATTCTAGAAGCGCGTAACTCCAATTTTGGCTAAAACTTTATCCTAAATGCAGTTTTGTACAGCAATCGGAAGGCTTTAAATAATGGTTGCTCGATTCTTATTGTAAACTTGTTAAAAATGTAAATAAGTAAATCTGTATGTAGTTTGTCCATTTAGTATCTATGTGAAAGGAAGTAGTTTTTCCCCCTCGAAAACAAGGATTTGTGACTTACGCGCTTCTAGCTCTCAGGTACAGAATCAATGGTAAATTCGAGTCTAATGGGTTGACACCGATTTCTATTCAATTTCAATTAATGTGATTACAGGCATTTATGATTTACATCTTAAAGTTTTCGGGTATTGACGTCGTTCAACCAGTATATCTTTCATGGAAGGAACATGGAGAAAATAGTAGTAGGCACTAGTCTAAGTAACATCCCAACATTCACTTAACAGGAGTCAGAAAACCTTCAGACAGAACTTCATCAGGCATATTGTGGTCGTATCAAAAGTATTCAATTTCTCCTGAAGTTGTGATCGCCGAGGAATCTGATCGTTTAGACTTAGGTAACAGATCTCAGAATAGTCTAAAATGTAAAAGAAAAAGAATAAATGGGATATGAAGCTCTCGGTTGTTAGAGCGATTAGGATGCTTCATTTCTATCCACGTGATTCCGATATCAATCTGGTCCATAGAAGAAATCTGTCGTGAATGATTGGTGGCCCACTTCGACAACAACTCTTTCTTAGAACGTCCCGCAAGAGAAAATACTAGAATAGTTCATATTTTATAGACAGAAAATTTCCCCATTTTTTAAACAATCTGGCATATAAAGCCATTGACTTCGGTGTGTTAGCGCACTCGCTTTCTGAACGCGTGGTCACGGGTTCAACTCTCGCCATTGTCAATTGAACAGAGTGGTTCAGAATCCACATTATCGAAAACTGTAGGTGCGTTCCTTACTCGGTTAGGACGTTAATATCAATGAAGCACCATTGTTATTAAAGACGAATGAACTTTTGTGAAATACAATTTGTGAGAGAAGTTTCAATGTAATCGAAACCATGGACTATTCTCCCTTTGCACAACTCGTACACTCATTAAAAAAGTAGGGCAGAGAAAAAATCTGTTCGATGCCTCAAAAGCTTCAAATAATTCCCTGAACAATAGTGCGCGAGCGATCTTCGTAACTCTACAGCGCTGGATGCGGTGTCATGTTCCCCCAGGGCTTTCGGTCGCACACAAGACTCAACTTCTCGAAAGTTGCCGAGCAGCAGTGCTAGTAAGTAATAACATGAGCAAACTTTTTTAAAAAGAGAAAGGCTAAGAAAAAAGGAAAATAAATAGTAACATCTAAGAGAATCTATTTTATATTTCTCGGAAATGTTGTGTTATTTATTTTCTTCCTTGTACAGTTTTGTACTTCTACGGCCATGTTGTTCTCTCTGTCTGTCTGTCTGTCTGTATGTCTCTCTCACACACAGTGGTATTCACAAGTACTCTTAAAAGCTTGAACACAGAAAATTAAATATATCAAATGAATTACTTATCTTTATTTCCTGCAATGTATTGTGGGAATATCCGTTTGTCATTCAAACAGCTAAATGCATAAAACAAACAGAAAAATTCAAAACGCATAACGTGATGCAAAAGAAGGGTTTTCAAATGCTTATGTTCAACGCAACTATTCTCAATAATCCGAATTAACAGGTAGTGCTGTTGTGTATCGTTTGCCGTATACACTTCCCGAGTGGCACATTGATATCGTAGTCGATATCACTAACACATGATTTGCGATTTCCATCGATGAGGATTTCCAAAATTGATTAATATCGAATGGTAAGCGATTTGATGAGATTGATCGCTATAGGAAAGCACTACCTTTCACACAGAGAAATTTACTGTTCTAATAAACACCAGTACATCATGTCTTTTACTGTAGCTTTTGGAAAAACGCGATCTTGATTACATCCTGTCTTTATTGCATTATGTATCTTATTGTCTCCTTCTCATGTATAATTAAAATTTTTCGCACTCATCTTTGGCTGGATTCGAACCTACCACCTTGTTATTTATTGTCTGTCGATTTCAGCCACTACGTTTCGGAGCCATCCTTCGAAAATAATATGTCTATTGTGGACTTTTATCAACTAACATGAGATGTGGTGACAGAGAGTATTTTCATTACAAAATTACTGTAAGCAAGGAGCCCTGAATGTCGAAATATCATACACGTCAACCCCGATTGATGTTTATTCAGAATGGTCAATCATGATCGTTATTGGTCCAGTACTGGACAGATATCTGTCCGTTATCCTTGCGCTGCTAGGATGTAGTCAGTTTCGCGAGATATTAATTATTCCAAGATAAATCGGAAGTAAGTAATTTTGGTGTTGGCTTTTTTTCTCAGTAGTATATTTTATGAAAGGGGCTCCATAGTCTAGTGCTTGGAGCGTTGGACTCATGTCCGCGTGGTCCCGGGTTCAATCGCCAGATGAAGTCTCATTTTTCGGCGTCCATCCGGGGTCGTGAGGTCACGTGAACAAAGACGTGACAGCCACACTCGGGTTAGAAAGCTCCTGGTACACTTGTTCGTGGTCAGGTAGGTGGTGGTGCGCAGTGGTGACCACACAACCGTCACTCAGGTGGACGCAGTTCCATCAACCGCGAACAGATGGCGTTGGGGCAGGCGTAGGACCTTTGGGTCTGTCACACCAGCTGTTATTATTATTATAGTGTATCCTATGGGTAATTTGGTAATTAATACAAATTGTGACGAAAAGTTGATACTTCCTATCTTAAGTATATGATGAACCATTTATTTAATGCATAACATATTATTCATTAGGCACATGTTAAGCATTATAAACTATATTTTCTTATAATTTAAATTTTATTTATGAATACGGGCTGTAGTTGTTAATAAAATTAATAGTCATTGATATTACTTATCTCGGCTCTTGAAAAATACAATCTGTGTTTATTGCATAGCTGTGATGCTCAATATGAGTGTCTGATTGCTATAATAACTGTAAAGGGGAGACCAATGTTTATCTGTGTTGTATATTTTGAACTGGTTTCAGGTATAGATTTGTATGATAATCTATTTGCATGCATTGAATCCACTTGTCCGCAAGGCAGTCCTATTCTCCTCAATGGTGACTTCAATTTACCGGAGATAACCGGTACCGAATTTGATTTTGAACAAAGCACATCTTTAAAGTGTAGAAATTTATATAATTTTATAAATTTTTATGATTTGATATCGTTCAACAATGTTGCCAATAATAATAATCGCACACTAGATCTAGTTCTGTCAAATCTTGAAAATGTTGAAGTTATTAGAGAATTGTTACCGGAAGATATCCATCACCCAGCTATAATAATAGACATAGTTAACAGAAAGGTCAAGGAAGAAAAGCAGAAAAGTAACACTTATTATTACAATTTTAGGAAGGCAAATTTTCTGATGTTGTATCAGGAACTACAAGCTATCGATTGGGAATTCTTACAAGTGTATTGGAATGTTAATGACCTAGTGAGTAAATTCTATGATATTGTTTATGAAATATTTGATAGGTGTGTTTCCCGTAAAATAAGTACTGTTTCAAAGTATCCGTGTTGGTTCACCAAAAATATTATTAGAAAACTTAAGGTCAAGGTATATAATCATAAACAATCCCGGGTCAATACCATGAACTCAACACCTTTCGATCAAGAATTTGCTCAATTACGTAGGGAAATTAAGAAAGACATTAGAATTGCATATAAGAGTTTTATAATTCTGAAAATAATATCAATTCTAACTCGAGCGAACTATGGAATTTTATCAAAAATAAAAAAAGGCACCTACCGCCAAATGTATTAAAATTTGAAGGTCAGGAATTGTCTAGCAATGATGAGATAGGGAATGCATTCGCTCAATATTTTCAATCGGTATTTCTGTCCTCCTCTCACACATATAATAACCTTAATGGTGATGATGTTAGTAATAGAAATGATGAAATAGGGACACTGTGCATTGACCAAATTCAACTAAAGGAAGTTGAAAATGCTATCAGAAATTTAAAATCAAAGACGACAGTTGGTTCTGATGGCATACTCTCATAAGTAGTTAAGGGATGTGTTGATATATTTAAATATCCCCTAATGATAGCATTTAACTTATCCCTAAAAATATGTACTTTCCCCGACAAATGGAAATCTGTCATGGTTTGTCCTATCCCAAAATCTAATAATAGTAGAGACATTAATGACTTCAGGCCAATTGCAATATTACCAACTTTTGCAAAAAATATTTGAACAGATCTTATACAGGAGAATTAGTAATCATATTCAACCAGTTATCTCAACTAAGCAACATGGCTTTGTTTCTCAGAAATCCACGGTAACAAACTTAGCAGTTGTTACGGACTACATAGCAAATGCGTTGGATGAAGGCAAGCAAGTTGATGTGATTTATATTGACTTTGAGAAAGCATTTGATAGAGTTAATCACAATATATTACTGGAAAAATTTAATCACTATCACTTCTCACCCACTGTGATTAGGCTCCTCTATTCGTACTTAACAAATCGCAAGCAATCAGTTGTCTATAAAGAATGTAAAGAATACATATGAATATTCTGCATTCTCAGGAGTTCCTCAGGGTTCGAATCTAGGACCTTTATTATTCCTCTTATTTGTTAATGATCTTCCTGATTATGTGCCTATAATGAAAAAATGTTATTTGCAGATTACTTAAAAATATATAGAAAAGTCAGCTCTATCGGAGAATGTATAAGGCTTCAGCAAAGCTTAGATAATATTGCAAACTGGTGTGCTATTAATCAACTTGGAGTAAACATAAGTAAATGTAAAGTATTATCATTTAATAGAAATAAAACCACTCATAAATTTGATTATTCCATTAATAAAATTGTACTAAACAGATATACTGTAGTTAAGGATCTTGGTGTCAGTTTTGACTCGAAATTGACTTTTAACATACACGTTACAAATATAACAAATGAAGCCTTGAAGGTACTAGGATTCGTAATTAGGACGGGAAGAGAATTCAACAATATATCAACATTGGAAAAAAATTACTTTGCTTATGTTCGCTCCAAGGTAGAATATGCTTCTTCTATTTGGAATTGAAACATTACCAACAATTGGAGAAAATCTAATCAAAATTTCTTAAATTCCTGACTTTTAAAGACTCGAATCTATCCTGCTTATGATAGTTACAATGCAGTCATTGAGAACTTTAATATTCAGAGCTTAGAACAAAGGCGCAACATTGCTGATCTGTTATTTCTTCAAAAAATTATTCAAAATAAGTTAGATTGTATGGATTTAGTTTCAACATTATAGTTTCGTGTCCCATCATCTAAAACTCGCGTTAATAATACTGGCCTCTTCCACTGTAAAAAGGCAAGAACCAATATCTTGATGAGGTCACCAATCTGGAGAATTTGTACTATATATAACAAATTCTGTACAGTTCACAATGATCTGGATGTATGCTTTATGTCGCCTAAAGAATTTAGAGATGCCATTGTCAATAAAGTCTGTACAGCTACTTTGTGAAGCTCAACACTATAATTAGGCCATTGACTGTTGTGTTATAACTAAATAAATAATTAAATAAATAAATAAAAGGGGATATCTGCTATCAAAATACATAGCACATAACATATCCCCTTTTGACAATGACCAATTCATTTGTATTATCTATTAGAACAAGGGCTCTCAAACTTTTAGACTGGAGTACCACTAAACCGAAACTCATAGCTTCGTTGTATCATCGAGTCACATTACGAAATTTTTAATACTAATATTTAAAATTATATCACTATATTTGCTCGCAATGATTATAACGATGAGATAGAACATTCGGTAATGTGATTGCCTTATAATCAGAAGGTCCCGAGAGCGATTCCCGGTGCCGGCCATCGTTACTGAGGTTTTCCTCATTCCCAAGAGGCGAATTCTGGGATTGTATTTTGAATAATACAATGCATCAACAGCATGAAGGGGGAAAAGTTAGGAAATTTATGAAAAAAATTAATTGATTTTGATTAAAATGGCTAAAATCTAAATTCACTGCTAAAAATGTTTTATTTCAAGGCGAAATAATATATATTATTATTTTAACATTTTCTCTCTATTTATGTTTGAAATATATCCATGCAATCGCCCATTTACAATAACTTTAGTTTAAAATTTACTGTTTATAAAGATCAGAGAAAAAGCATTGAAAAGAATTATTAAGGAATTATTAAGCCTTTATTGCATAGGTTTCTTCTATTTTGCATGCAACTAACTAACTCAAGCTTAAGGCTGCAGTTCTGTTTCATCCTGGACTATTACGGTAATGATGCACATGCAATATACTCGTATATAGAAAGGTTATACTAATCAGAAGTTTGGTTTTACCAGGTGCGTAAATATGAAACCGGAATTTATGTACAGAAAAGACACAGTGATTGGATGTCAATGCTAAGAACTATTTTATTTAAAGTATTGGCCATCGTAAGCGATACATTTCTGCCATCGTCCCGGCAATGTGTGGATGCGAGACCAAAAACACGGTGCCTCTTGTGCTGCAAACCAGTTATCAAGCCATTTTTGTAAGATGTGAAGCGCTGGTCAACAAGTGCGTGTCCCATGGATGCAAATAAGTGAAAATCGGAAGGCACCAAGTCTGGTGAGTAATCCGCATGCGAAAAGATTTCCTAGCCAAACGTCGCAATAGTTTTCTTGACTGGTTTTGCTGTGTGGGAGGGTGCATTATCGTGAAGAACAATAACTTTATGTTGTCTTTGGTCATATTCTGGACGTTTTTCGCGCAAAACTTGATGCAAATCGACCATTTGTTGTCGGTAACGTTGGGTATTAACGGTTTCGCCAGGTTTCAGCAGTTCATAATAGATCCCACCAAACACAAAGCATTGTCTTCCGTCCATAGCAATTTGGTCTTGCAGTCAATGTCACCGGTTCTCCTGGAGATACCTATGATCTTTTATGCTTAGGATTCTCGATATAGATTCACTTTTCGTCACCAGTCACAATTCGATGGAGAAATGATTTCCTTTTGTACATGGCGAGCAGAATTTCGCAACTGTTTTTTCGGTTTTCCTGCTGTCGTTCAGTCAATGCATGTGGAACCCATTCCCACCTTCTGAATCTTGCCCATGGCTTTTAAACGTATGGAAACTGCTTCTCGTGTTACATT
>JAGDQP010001166.1:91346-130764 GCA_022664845.1 Lepisma saccharinum | reverse complement strand
TGTGACGCCGACCTGGTAGCCGTGTGGGTTGGGGGGCTACGTAAGCGACTCGAAGGTCCCGGATTCGAATCCCGGCTGGTGCATGGATCTGAATTTTAATTAGCATCGCATTCATAATCGTGACGGACCGAATTCAGTTACTAAAAATCGCCCATACAAAATTAAGTTTACAAAGTTTATTTTTTACGTAGGCGTGATGGTTTTAGATCGCTGGCCCGCATATCCTTATACACTCTGGGAAAATAGAACTCCAAGTTATGGCCGCAGCTTCCGTGCTATATGTATGCTTTATTTCCTTGCAAACAATTACCACACATCTATAAACACCTACCGGCAACCCAGCTTCCTAAAAGTGCTACGAAAGCTATATGCCATTATCATTTCATTAATATGAAGTTCATCAACATATAATAAGCATAGCCCCGTGAGGAGTTATGGCGAAACTTCGTCTTATGAATTACACTTATTTTGCCACAAAAAACACGGACAGAATCTCGGGCCAGTCAAGAGGGGTTAGTTGAAGTCCAGTTCGATGCTTTTTATTATACACGATGTACATGGGGTTCTAAAAAATGCATGTATTAACCCCCCAACGCGGAAGAAACTAACTAGTCCCTAGCACCTTTCCCTATTTCTCTCTCATTTTACACCTTCATTTCAGAACTTATTTAGGATTTGAACACCTCTAGGCACATTAGGAATGTTACATTTCTCGTGTAAATTTTACGTTTTTTGCGGCCCATAAAGTAAAGTAAAGCGGAACTTAACAGGTAGTTCCAAGAACATGAGCGCGATTTCAAACAATGACAAGCAAGAAATACAGTAATTGAAATTAATGATTTTTTCATGAAGGAGTTCATAGGCAGAGAACAGATTTCTTCGGTTTTTGGATGCGTTTTATTTCGCTCGGTTGCAACTAACAAAGTAATTAAGATTTTCAGTTTGGGAGGGTATAGCCAAAATTAGAGCTTGTAAACAGAGTTTTGCAGTTTTGTTCCTATTTATTTTTAATTGTAAAAAAATTAAGGTTGTACTCAAGAATTTTCGGGGGTTACACATTTTGTAGTCTAACAGAATCTCTGTATTTATATACTTCACAGTAATTATAAAAAAAACACACAACAGGTAGCGAAGTTCATGTACTTCATGAAATTGAATATGAATGTTTAAACTTTTTTTTTGTTACCCGCAACTAGTACTCTCGCAAGGAAAAAGGGATATGGTAAGGTGAAAAGTAGGGTAATGTTTAATAATTTTATTATTGTTTTTCATTATCATTTTATGAGTATTATGTTTGCTTCATAATCATATGGATAAACTTCACTTTTGGAACCCCTGCGTCCGCCAGCTACTGATCAATGTGTACGTTCTACACTACTCATTCCCTTGTAAATAATTCACGAAGTAGGGTAAAGGGATATTTAATCATCTTGTTTCCATTAGTTTTATTATTTGCTGGGTAAACTTTACTTAATGACCCACAAAAAGATGTAAAATTTGCAGCACAAATGTAAGATTTCCAACATGAGTGGAAGTGTTGAATGGCAAAATTTAACGAAGCTTCGAGTCATGAAAGTATGAAATGAGAGCAGAAATTAGTTGGGACTGTTTATGTGGTTGCGTGTTGGGAATCAGCACATGGAGTATATGACAAACGTGATGCGCAACGCGTATAATGAACACAATTTTGTAACCTGACCTTAAATAATCGTATTCACTCACTCGACACGTACATGATTTTTCGTAGAAAAGTAGTGTCATTCATAAATCGAAGTGTCGCTATTAGTATTCTCACGCCGCTATGTTTGTGTGTTGACCAACTGGATTGAGTATTTAACGAAATAATAATGACACAGCTTTTCGTGATAGAAGCGTCAGTAATAAATATTTGCAAGGGAATGAGTGGTATAGTTTGTACACATGGGTCAATAACTTGAGGAAGCTGCCAGTCATCAAGTAAAGATGATCGTTTTTCTATTATCATTATCGTTTGAGGAATATTATGAGTTTGTCTCATAATCATATATGGATATTCTTTACTTTCGGGATCACAGCTTCCGTCAACTACTGATACATGTATACGTTCAGCACCACTCATTCCTTTGTAAATAATTCACACATAACATCTAGCTACAACTAGAAATCCAAAAAGCGTTTCTAAATACCATGTGTTATTATTATTTTGTTAAATAAGCACTCGTGTTGATCAACACATACAAATATGGCGGCATGCGCAAGAATACTAACGACCTACTTAATATTCATACTTCATGTTATGAATGACACGTATTTTGATAAAAAAATCACGGACACATGTCAAGTAGCAACGGCAGTTAAAGTTACCTTACAACATGTTTTCATTATACGCGATGCACCTGCCTTCACTCAATGACCTCTCAACTCGAAATCAAATAAACTCCCAGACACTGTTTTTGCTTTTTCACATTTGCATCACTACAACCTTCGTTATATTTTCCATTTCAATGCTTACACATAAATTGAAAATATTACATTTCTTCTGTAAATGTTACATTTTTGGAGCTCCAAAAGTAAACATCGCGTTTCAACACCACACACTTCCATCATTCTTGTAACTTTTACATTTTGAGTGAGTGCAAACACAAACTGACTTCATGTCCCAGCCAGCACAAAACAAAATTTTTCGTACCGCACCTAACTGAATCTGAATTTTAAAAAAAAAAAAAAACGATGTTAAAAAGTTGGGTGAAAGAACTGTGATGTTTTCTTTATGTGTTCTAATACAATTCTATCATCCTTTTCATCGGAAGAGGATTAATCTGAAATCATATGCAACATCTTTCACAGGTGGCAATTGCCAAACTTTTTAAAAACCATTTGCCAAACTTTTTAGCGCGTTAACTGGAGGTAGAAGTACGGGTTAATTTAACTACCAGTTTGCTCAGTTTAACTGTTGGTTATGCATTAACTAGACATTGAAAAACGGGTAAACCACCAGTTAGAGTTTAACTGTTAGTTACTAGCTAACCTGTACTTTAACCAGACAATGAAAAACTAGCCCTTAGTGTTGTATATAAAAATACAATTTTGCATTAATTATTAAGTTTCTGTAATTTGGGCTTGTTTCGGGCTCATATGATTATCACACGGGCTCGAGCTTAAAGGCTAAAACATATTTCGGTCTCGGGTCGGGCCTCACATCAGACCTCTATAAGGCCCTAACGGTACAAGCAGTAGCAAAAATGGATTAAGTGGTCTTCTTTATTGGGTAACATTGCGCTTCCAAAACAAAAGGGCCGGCGGGGGAAGGGAAGAACACCTGGAAATTTCCGTGTTCCCGGCGGGCCAGTCCGTCCCTGGTTTCAACTGTTCTGGAAACTTCAAAAGTATCTTGGGAACTGTACAACTGTTTCACGGAGAGAAAAGGTTTCTCTAAAGGAAACCCTGGACAAACACAAAGCTGGCTGACATGACAATTGTTGTGAGAGTTTTTGCACTATCAGGGACTACGTATTAATAACCTTAACATTCAGTTAATACAGTATTTAAATTTTAATCAGACCGATTCTGTACAGTAATTTTTGTTTATCCACACTGAAAGTATAACGGGCTACAGCGGGACTTAGCCTGGTCCGACCCATCCACTCCTGGTGTTCTTAAGGGAAGAATGATGTTGATCCAGAGTTTTGTCACCGTAAAGTTTACATCTCATTATCGTGAAAAAATTCAACGCTGTTCCATATGACAAAGCATGCATGCAATTGATTTTCTGAATTCAATCTATTCTATTTATCAGAGTGACAATTGTATCCTTAGCAGTGGAATACAGATCAATGAAGGTAGTTTGTAATCATAGGAAAATAGACTTATTAAGTATAAAGCATCCATGATTTTTCATCGTTTACCTTTGCTATGTTAGTTTCGTGTACATCAAGAAAAATAAATAATATCTACACAGTTAGATATTTCCTTTCGTTCTTGTATACAGATAGATATCTTCTGTGTAGTTTGGACTAATAACTGTGTCCTGAGTCAGGTCTGTAAGAAATCAAATGTGCCCCTGGTTATCCGTATGAAATATTGGTCACCCTAGGTTTACTGTAGATAGAAATTGCAATCAGTATGCTTACCAACCACACGTTCCGGTTCTTTAGTCGATCTCCACCTGAATTTGTAGACTAAACAGAATATTCCAAGTAAAGCACAGGCGCCAGCTGCTCCTACGATTCCTTTAACAAGATTTTGCTGAAATGGATTAAAAAGAAATATTTATATTACCACGAAAGAAATTTTGTGTGTAGGTCTATTATTGAGAGATAAATATTCCGTACTGATGAATTAATGTCTGCGTATATTTTTTAACTCTGAGTGAAGTCCACCAACAAATGTATCACATCACATTCTTTCTTTGAGAATCCTGGTAAATTAATATCTGTGATTGGTTTAGAGCAGCGTTTCAACCCTTTTCAACATGCACCACACTAAAGATATAATTCAGAATCTCGCGGCACACACATATGATCTAAATAAAATATACATTATTATAAAACAAAACACATTTTTTTTATTTTTATTTAGAAATGTAATTAAATATATGATTAACTAATATACCTTAGAATAAATAAATGAAAGTCTGTTATTATTATTATTGTAAGTATAAGGTGTTCTATTAGTGTGTGTGTTTTATTTTTGTAATGGTAATTACTTTTATGGTGTAAAACATTATCATGTAAACAGAACTGATTTTATTATTTCACATATTTCCAAAGGAGCACAAGCTATTTTACCTAAAATTGGTTCTGATTTTTTACGTAAAATAGGTTATGCTGTTTCGGAAATATGCGAAATAGTAAAATCACTTCGTTTATTTTTACATAATGTTTTTCAGTTTGAAGATAAGTTCTACAGTTTAATTGGAGGATTGGCAATGTGTATTGTCAGACGTTGTAATATATCATTTCGAATCTGTGCGACTTGCAAAAAAATTAGGTAATGTACGCAGACGACACGTTAATTCTATACAAAGATGATCTACAGCTTAAATTTTTATTAAGAGCAGCACATACATCCAAAAATCTGTTTCACCAAAGATGTAAGAAATCAGGGAATAATTAACATTTTAAACCTACAAATCTACAGATTGGACAACTTTCAAACTAGAATATACCGCAACCCTACAGCTGGGGAACAATAAGTTCACCAAGGCTCTGCACATTCGTTACAGATGAAATATAATATTTGGCGTAATCTTTCTACAAGCTTTCAAATTTTATACAGTCCCTAACGACTTGACGGAAGAAATAGACGAGCTTTTCAGGTTAGGCTAACAAAACGGTTACTCCGAAACAAACATATTAAAGTGGTATCATAAAGCCGAACAAAGGTTCCGGAAATTTAAATTTAACGAAAATAGCAGAAAAATGGAGAACAAAACTTGGATAATTATTCCCCTTTATCACCTCATCACCGATAAGTTTAAGAAAATATTTCAAGAACATAATCCAGCCTTGATTCCGCCAAAAACTTTAAATAAAAAATTTCACACAATTTAAAAGTTTTGTTCCGAAAGATTCAGGCAGTGGAGTGTATAAAATCACATGTCAGTGCGGTGAAAAATGGATGACAAAAAGGAACAAAAGTTAGAATATCAGAGGACGTTAGAGACGCAAAAACGAACACAGAGTTCCAGGAATTTTACATCTTAAAACTTCAGATGTGAAATTGTTTAAGAGCAGCCCTTTCCCAAAGAAAGAAATTTTTATTAAAGCTACTTCAGTAATAAAAAACAACCAAATTAAATCAGGATCAGGGAATATTAAACAAGGTTTGGCAGCCGTTACTTAAATAAATAAGTAGAAGGTGAAGTTTTCACACTATTAACGTGAAATTTGGCATTCTTATTGAAAAATGTCTGATTTTTTCAAATATCTAAAGTAAATAAGAGTCTCCCACTCTTTAGTCTCCCTTTTGGGGGTGTAAACACAAAAGTTAATTTTCCTTATGGGAGATCCAATGTTAAATTTGAAAGCAGTTTCTCCAATAATTATTTGTAAGGATTTTTGGGCAAATGAGTATTATTTGTTACAAAATGCAATATCACTCATCCGCAATGCTAGTACAGGCGTCTCGAACATTATTTTGGGTAAGGCCCTCCCTTTGGGGGCAAGGGGCAGAAAAAGGGGTGGGTGGAGTGATAGCAAAATCCCAAATTTTATTTTGGGCATGCTAGTGAGCGTCGGTTTAATCACAAATGTACAGAATTAATGCTCCGATGCTCCTTGCCTGTGCCAGTGACTTATATGTGGCTACAGGACCCCTTCTAAAAATCACATAAAAAATTCACGTTAAATATCCTTAGAAGGGACATACGGGAAGAAGCTAAATATTTTGATCAATTAATGTAAAATCTTACGTTATTGTAAAAAACTATGCGTTTTTCAAATCTGGAATGTTATTCTAATAACGAACCGCCTTAGGGGGCACAGGAGGCGAAGGATATGATAATGGATCTTTATAAAAAATCCAGATTTTATTTTGGAAATACCAGAGAGCGTTAGATTAATCACAAATGCCACAGAATTAATTTTCCGATGCTACTTGCATGTGCCAGTGACTGATATGGGCTACAGCCCTCCTTCCAAAATTAAATAAAAATTCACCATAAATATTCTTAGCAGGGATATAAGGGAAGAAGCTAATTTTGATTAATTAATGTATAATTGGGCGTTATTGTAGTAAAAAGGTATGCGTTTTTCAATTCTGGAATGTTATTTTGGTAACGCACCACCTCAGGGGGGCGAAGGATATGATAATGAATCTTTATAAAAATTCCAAATTTTAGTTTGGAAATGCCAGTGAGTGTCAGATTAATCACAAATGTCACAAAATTAATGCTCCGATGCTACTTGCATGTGCCAGTGACTGATATGGGGCTACAGCCCCCGTTCCAAAAATCAAATAAAAATTCAGGATAAATGTACTTACCAGGAGGGACAGGAAGACAAATGAATGGATTCGCGCACAAACAAAGGTAGATGATGTATCAAGACTGCGAAGAAGCTGAAGTGGAAATGGACCGGTCACATAGCTAGATGAACAGATGGAAGGTGGGCGACAAATGTACTACATTGGATTCCTAGAGAAAAGAAGCGACCGAGACGACGTTCGAATGCAAGATGGGTAGATGAAATCAAGCGTTTTTCAGGAACTACATGGATGAGGATAGCAGCAGACCGAGATATGTGGAAAGAAAAGGGGGAGGCCTTCATCCAACACTGGATAGAAAACGGCTGAATATGATATATATAATAAATCACAGCCATATGCAATCCACTAGTGGATGAGGCCTCTCCCCGAAAGGAGGAGCTGGTCTACTGCTCCCACGTTGACCAAACTGGTTGGGAGAGGAGAGCCGAAGCTCTTACTCTGATCGCCACTGTCTTTTATTCACAGCAGCTCCCCAATTGTCCTCACGATGCTGGGTCAACACCGAAATTTTTGAGCCCCCATCGGGAATCGAACCCGGGACCGCTCTCAAGCATCGGTAACCAGACCATCAACGCAGGTGTCTACTATCAGCAGCTTTAACGCCTACGGACTGAACGTCCCGCTCTGGTTAATCACAATAGTGTGCTCATCCACGGTGATAACGCGCGTTCACACACGGCAAGAAGGACCTGTGCTAAGATCGAGGAATGTGGCTGAGAGAAATTTCCCCACCCGGCGTTTTCACCAGATCTTGCACCAACAGACTACTGTCTTTTTCGCAGTCTGCTAAACCACCTTTCCGGGAAAACGCTGCTAAATGAGGATGACGTGCGACGAGCAGTGACCCAGTTCTTTGCCTCCAAAACCAGTGACTTCTTTCAGCTGGGGATTCAACATCTGGTTGACAGGTGGTAGTGTTGGAGACTGTTTTCCTGGCTAATGGTAGTGTTCAGGTAAGTTATCGTTCTTTTCCTTACGGTTCAAAAATACATTTCTTATGAGATAAGCTTGTATGAAGTATATTTACTCTGATTCATAAAAAATGGCCGATAGAAAACTTTTCAACGTCACAAAGATCTACAATATGCCAATACTGAGCTAATATAGTGTACACGTGGAGAGCACAATGCATGTAATATTTAAAAGTGTTTTGAACCTAAGTGTACATTTAATTCAAAATTTCCCCCCTTTTTGACATTCACGATTTCTGGTCTGTTTAAATTTTAGAAACGTCGTCAGAAAAGTCGTATCTAATTTATTTTGTCATTTGATGTTTACGTAAATTTTTAATTATAAAGCCCATTATTTCATTACTCGTTAGTCTCGTTGCTGTAATAAGGGGTCGTTCAAGTGTTACTTGAGCACATTTTTACTCGTTTTAGATCCCCTCCCTTTCCCCTTGTAAGCGAAACTGAGCACATGTCCTATCTCTAACACATGGATGTTCAGCAAAAATAAACAAACCTTGAACCCTCTTCGGTGCTAACGTAATTCTAAATGACCCCTAATCATTCAAAAGACAACACCATACTAACGAAAGCCAAGCGTTCCGTTTCGTGAAAATTTCCATTTCGAGTCCTGTATATCATATATATAATAATTGAGAGACTTAACACAACAAAGAGGAATTCAACTTGTGATTCTGTGATATCTTTGTTCTATAATACTATTGACGATGAGGAACTAAATAAAAAATTAATAACTTTTAATTATGTTAAGTATCAGTTAGTGCACGTGAATTCCCACACGAAGCAACGTAAGTACATCTTCCCTTATTTTTATTCAAATTTTACCTCTCTTTTTATCTGTGAAGTTCGTGTGAACCCACCTGGATGTCTTTAGAAAAGTAAATAACCTTTTTCATACCTCATGTTACCATATGATCTATACGAGATCTTTTATATGCATGAAGGATGAAACAACACACATGCACTATAATTATGCATTGTCTACTATATGGTATAGCTTCGTTCATTATCTTTGTGCACGTGTGTTATGTTTCACTCTTCATGCTCTAAAATACCTCATATAGCAACTTTTTTTTTGTATATCACTGGAACAATGTTTGTGTGAGTATCCCTTCCTTTTTTGCTTTCATTTTTACTTTAAATTGTCCTTCAGGATTTCTTTTCTCTTACATCGCGGTCGAACGTATCAAATGCAAGCAATAATAAAAAGGTAAGTATCCAACGAAAAGCTTGTCAAATGCAGCGACTAATTTAGATAAATTTATAAAGTTATGTATCTGACTTCAGGAGAGACTACATCGAACATAGTATACGACATGTTAGATGCTAGCTACTACCAGTGTTCGATTTGTTATAATTTACAAAGGGGGGATCCTAGAACTAGTGGTTGCTGGTAAGTTTCAACCTACTACCTGTTTGGGTAGAAATACGAAGATTTTATCCCTGGTTGGCGTGATATTCGGAATTAACAACCAGGGATCAAAACCTCACGCACCCGGGAAAATCCCCGGTATCCCCCCCCCCCCGACAAATCGAACACTGGCTACTACTGTACCTCGTATAGAGAGTACAAGTACGTGTAATTGTTTTATGCTTCCAAGGAATGTTGTCTTCCTGCAAGATTTTCAAGACTTGGGGTGTAAGACTGAAGTTAGGGAATGCATTTACTGCGATTAAATTTTATATTTATAGAGTGTAGGACTGAAACAAAACAGGGGGATGTTGAAGGATGTGGATAAATTACTGCTTCGAAGCTTTTGCCTTTTGTCAAGAACAACTTCCAGGAAATGTATTGCATGTAATCTTTAAAACGTTCTTCAATTATTATTATTATTATTATTATTATTTTAAGGAAACGAAGGACGACTTCTTGACACTTGCTTGTTGAAAAACTAATTTTACAAAAGAAAACTATTTCCACTCGTTCGTTCATCTTTTGTCGTTTTCTGTTCCATAAAAACAAGCTTCTGTAAGTAACTTTGAACTTTTACTGAATTTTCAATTGTATTTTCTTTTCTGTTTACCTGATGTTCTTCTTCCAATGTGTTATGTACTATGAGTTCTACTGTTCCTATACTGTGTCCTGGCTTTCTGATGCTTTTCGAAAAGCATTTGTATGTACCAGCTTCACTCTTTGATACCGCCTGGAAGGAAAGAATTTAACGTTTAATCATTTATTTATGATCAGAAAAACACATATTCGAATAATTGTAAGTGTAAAATATCTAACATGTAACACTATTTCTAGTAAACACTCAGATATAGAATATATATTTAAAATCAGAATAAAAAACGGAGTTTGTGTGTCAAAGATTAGGTGCCATTTGCCAGTGGTTGAATTTAAATTGGCGGGAAAAGTTTTTAATATCATTGTTTATGGTACGCTACTTATGAATATCTGGCGTTAGTTTACACTCCATATCGCGCACCACGGTGACATGCAGTCAAATGACACTGATAGTTGCACGTTGTTATAGTCACCAGAGACTCATACTGGTACAACTGTAGAATTGGGTAGAATACGTAGAATGGCGCATGCATACTGTGTGTAAAGTTATTCAGGGGGCACATAGTCTAGACAATTTTTAAACATGTATCGGTGTCGCTATCTGGGTGGATATAGGTATAACGTTTCCTAACTAGCGCGAATGAAGCCCAAACTATCCAAGTTTGTCCTATGCAATTTTCGGATAACAAACCAGTCAAATACGGTGTTAACAGATCTAAACAATCTTAAAGAAAGTCCTGACTTTGTGAATATTTAGAGCTCATTGACTAAAATAATTTCTCTGATAAAAATAATAAAAGTTGCGAAGCCAATTTGACATAATCTGAAGATATTTTCATGCTTAATGTGTTGTTGGTCGAAGAAGGATGATCAAACTGATTTAATTTGACTGCGGGTATTGGTATAAAAACTAATAGTTCTCAAGCATTGCAACATAATAATCCAGGAATGAATAGTTGGATGCAAGAACCGGTTTCTCAGGATTATAAACCGAATAACCCACCTACTTTTCATAGTAATGCGGGTGGCAAAGGCAAAACTGATGTAACTTTAGCAACTGATAAAGTTACTCTACTTATAGAGGACTGACGTTTAACTGACGGATTAATGTCCAGTGACTATAATGTATTTTAACAGTATGTAAAGACCAAAGAGAAGAAGAAGAAGAGTCCAAAATTAAGTATAACATCAAACAAGCAAAGTGTGAAGGACTGTAAGAACTTTTTAAAATGTGGAGATCACAAAAAATAGAGATGCCTATGAAGAAGCGGAAGAATAAACGAACATTATTAAATCAATCAATCAAATCAATACCAAAAATACATAAGACCATGATTCAATCACTGCGGAGCATTCCAAATCAATTAGTGAACTCAACTTTATGGTACAATCAATAAGTTTATTTTACAAATTCTGTTGGTTGCAGTGGTATGGGTGGAAAATGTTATTAGTATTGAACACACGGTAGAAAGGAACACACAAGGCGGAGGACGGGTTTCTTCATAGGTCTTTTGCGTGATTACTCGATTATATGTTGAAGACGCTTGTTATTATGTGTAATATGAATTCAGGTCATTGCAAGAGCAGAAATATATATTTCACCGCCTTTCCAGACGCTCAGGTAGGGCGAATTAAAGCAAAAGTTCCTAAATTACATTTTATTGTTGTATGCACAGTAAAATACACATACTAACAAGAACCACAAAAATACAACTCACGAAAGAAACACCAGCAGGCCTTTCTGCTTCATGTCATCTTCCGACTTCTCAATTGTTTTTGATTAAGTGGTACCTTTCCAGTATATGCCGGCGATTCCTCAAAAGAAGATAAGCATGTAATAATTCCGCAAGCTTTTCTATGGCCAAATCTAGTCTATTTACACTATAAAAATGTGCCTATTCAAAAAGTAGAGAGTCAGGAAGAACTTGGGAGTTAATAGAGAACTCTTGTTTTCTGACCATATTACATTTGTTACATAAAACTCGATGCGTACCGTATGTTGGGTCTTGGATACTGTCTTACGGAAGTACCTGACCTCTTTAGTCGCCTTCTACAAAACATTACTTTCTTCGAAACTAGAATATTGTTTACTGATTTCGTTGATGACCAGCCCCACACACCCTTCAATTTAATTTCTTGGCGATTATGAACTACTACACGTAGTACGAGTAAACAAGCTCTTCTGCATTCCATAAATACCAGGCCATTAGAAATATGCCAGAGAAATTGTCGATCTGTAATTTTTTCTATAAATTAGCGCGTGGAAGTTTCAGAACTACCTTTCCTGTATTAATCAGTTCTATCCCTCTCTCATACCGCGTTCGCTTCTATGCAGGTTGCCCAAGGTCTACAATGTGCTGTCAAGAGACACAGCTCTGTTCAGCAGGAAAATTGATTTCAGTTTTGCTGTAAAAAGATATTTGTCACAGCTAATTGTCAGCCTGACTTTATTATTGCTTTTCACATTTTTGTTATTTCCTGATTTTTGACGTGTTAAATATTTCAGTGTAAATTAGTTGCCAAGCTGTATCGAATTTTATTAAATAAATAAGTGGTGAACGCACGGAATGTCAAACAGTATATCCCTCAAGAACATCTCTTTTTTTACATTGAAATTTCGAATTAACCCATAACCACTTACGAAGCAAGTCCGCAAGATTTTTAACAGAATATTTTTTTTTCACGCGATTTCACAGTTTGAAATTCTACTGGTGTGTCCATTTTTATTTCATACTATTTCTGATCTTAATGCACCTTTTAGTCTAGGCGCTGGTTCCCGTCCCGTGTGCACTTTTACGTGCCATCAATTTGAATGCAGGACGAATCAATAGCAGAGTCAAAATATTTTGGTCACGTGATCTGGGTTATGGTCATTTGGCCGCCATATTGAATCCAATTTCTTTGAGCGCTCGTAACTCAACCATTTCTTAACCGATTTTGATTATTCTACTTTATTGGAAAGACGAGCTTACGAGCTATAATTTTTTTTAGTTATCACCATGTTTTTTAAATTCCCAGCCATTTTCCGGGAAAATCTAAAAAAAAAAACTAAATTTTATAACGATCCCTTCACTTATTTCTGTAATTCTCTTAAAAACGGTAACAAATTTGATATTTCACAAAGAGAAAAGATACAGAATTTCATAAGCTTTAATTTGGTCTGCAATATATTTTTAGTACAATTTGGCTATATAACTTGAAGAAGCCATGGCTAACTTTGACGATCAAGAGAATAATACCCTTTCTGGAATTTGGAGCAGTCATGATACTGTGATGGTCATATTCAACGGCGACACTGATGATAACAGTAACATGAAAACATCTTTAATCAATTGCCAACGCAGAACTCTCAAGTCAGCGCTCTTTGCACTGTCTCCTGCCTTGTTAACAGATAAAAAAAAAGTACAGAGGAGGTTTTGAAAGAGTTTTCATGCAAGAACAACCAGACTAAGTTCAGTTTTACCAGCATATCAAGCAGTCATGATAGGGACTATGTGTCATCGCTACCTGGTAATACAAGAAGGTAAATGTGAAACTCAAATCCCATCTTGGATCTCATTCATCAGTATCCTACGAGAAGATTTCCCTCATACTGTCATTGCATTAACGCCCATTCTATGGACTTCCAGTTCAATATACAGTTATATGAAGAATTTCAAGATTGGTTATTATCGTTAAATCTAAAAGTAGGTACACTTTGGGTTGGTAAGGGAGTTTACAGGATAGCGAGATACAGTTTTTTAAAGCCAGATGTATTTGTAGGCCCTGGTGGTTTTCATTTTGCAGAAGAAGTAATGTCATATATTGGGAAATACTTGGAAGGTAGAGTGGAGAATGATTTTGTTGAAAACAAACATTTGGTCCCAATGTGCTGGGAAACATTATTCACGGGACATAAACGGATTGTCAATGTGTGCTGAAGCTTTACAGCGTTTGTTTCTAACATAGTTCATCAGATGTGAAAGGAACTTGGAAGTAAATGATGGAGAATTCAATGACTTTATGAATAATACCCTACAGGAGAATACATCTGAATCAGTCACATGAAGAATGCTAACAATGATGCAAAAACACAAGAAATTTGGAGAGATGAAACGCAAGCGAAGTGACATTTTAAAATTTTCGTACCAGTTTGATGTTTTTTCAATACTGAGAGATTTGACAAGAGCAGAAATTGGAATTTGTACATCGGTTTTGTAATGCGAGCTATTCCTATATGTTTCTGCCTTCAACAAAACTAATTACTCGCGGTAGCCTAGCGTTTTCTTGGAAGGTTGTTTGCAATTGCCAAATCTTCCTCATACCGTTTATTAAGATATAAAGAACGGTGGTTTGCAATTTAAAATACAAAAAGAAAGTAGTGTACCTCCAAATCAAGCCCTTGCACGAAACTACAACAGGCCAGCAAAGAGCAAGGAGGTATCATTGGATTTACGAGGAGGAATAAAGTTGTTCTGCTTCATGGCCTTACCAAACTTGAAAAGGTACAGATTTTTCAGTGTATAGAGAGATATGTGAACTAATTTATGAAGATGAATACTCTCTCCATCATTCATTTTTAAAAGCTACAACTGGTTATTATAAGATGTATATGTAGTATAACTATGTGTACTTCCAACATTCAATTTACGGAATGATTATTCAAAGTACACTAGCTTTTATCATACGCGGTTGTGAATGCTAAACTCTAGCCATAAGCTTATATGTTCTGAATATTCAAAATACTTTATCATTTTGAGTATATTTGATATTTATTATCATTCAAAAGTATGTAGATTTCATTTTGACATTACTATGCAAACACAATATAATTTGATATCTAGCATACCTTGAATTTGGACACCTTATGTTATTTAGCTGCTTTATATATTTTCATGATGTCCGGATCTCGTATCTCATACCGTAAAACTGTGTAGTCATCTACTACAAATTACATATCACAATTCCCATTTACAAAATAATTCATTCATCTCATAAATTCAATATCGAATATTATATACTAAAAAACTGAGGTAACAGTGTCTGGTCTGGTCTGGTGTAAGAACTAGTGCGGAAATGGCATTAATTACGCCCATCCATGGCACTTTTGTTTAAATAATTGCTGTTTTTAATAATATTTTTAATATATGACAGTTTAACAGTCTATCAGTCTTTATAATTGCTGTTTTAATGTCAGTTGATTACCAGTTGCTATGGTTACAGTCCGCCATAGGCGTCAGTTCAACTCTTTAACTCTAGTCACAGTCACTGTTATGATGAATATTTCACTATTAATTTTCAATTTCAAACTTGGAACACTATTACATGAAGCACTATATGACGAATCTTGTTAAATTTTCTAGGTATGAAGGCCAAAATCACAATTAAATAGAGCAAATTAATCACTACGAATTTCAGCGGCTTCCATCCATTAAGCCGCCATCTTGCCGAATTTCCTGATGTAACAGTGTAAACAGCTGTCTGTCTGTTTGTTTGTAATATACTGCAGGTCTTTTCAAACCTTTAGCGTTGCTCCATGTAAAAATTCAGTTCTTTTCTTAACCAGAAGGCAATTTTGGCCTTATAGCGTTGATTACATTAAATCACTTCATATACTGCACGTCTGCTTTGCTGAAAAGTTTGGTCTTGTAGGTTATATGAAAGTACAAAATATGTAAAAATTAGTTATCAAAATAAAACACATTGAAACATGAATTATTTCACATAAACAGAAAACGTCATTAAATCAAAGATAAATCTTAATAGATTGCTGTTTCTATTACAATGCCTATTGACAATGCCTCCATAATGTCTTGATATTTCTGATGAATTTGAGTTCCTTTTCCAAAATTAAGGTCATCCAATAGTTGATTATGTATATACGTTATCCTTTCTCCTACATTGATCATTTTATCTTTTATAGACCTGGGTTGATGCGTATTTCCTACTACATAGGTTGATCTAACTTGCACTGAATCACTTTGTCTTAGCGTAGAACTTATGACTTTTGCAGATTCCAATTCTGTACATTCATTGATTGTATTACTCTGATTCCAGTTTGATTGTAATGATTCGTTCCATAAAGTTGGCATCGTGTCCTCTGTTGGCAATGCTTGGGCATTTGTACTAGTTAGGTTATTCGTGCCAAAATCTATCGGTGAACTTTCAGAAACTTTCTTTTGCTCAGTTCTTTGGTTCCCATTCAAATTCAGCAACTCTTTTTGCATATATAATTCTACTCTTCATCTGTTACTGTATTGTGTGTACTAACAAAATTAGGATTTACTACATTATCCTTGGGGCTTGCATCAACATGTAATCTCCTCCTTTTAGTCTTTCCCAAGTTTGACTCAGACGATGAAATATCCCTTGCACTATGTTCTTTGATATCAACTACATTCACATTTGTATGTGGTTCATTTCCGATTAACCTAAGATCCACAGTTTCTTGAGTAGTTTTGTGTGGCTTTTTAGAGCAAGTCTTAGGTATAGAAGACTTCATATTACCGTATTAATCGAAGCAACTTGAGCATAAGTAAGTTGTCGGCGAATGAAGGAATTGTCACACTTCGGCTTTAATATTTCTAATCCTTCATGATATGATATGTTTTCCATGTCCATTAACTTATTTATATTGTGTTGCAAGATATATTATTTACATTCTGGATGTCCTGTCCGATGTTCCTGAGATTGGCAGCTCACACAGGTTTGGGTGTAAACGCAAGACTGATCACTGTGATAAGGACGGGCACAGTGCCCGCATTTGCGCTCTTTGACACAGGTGGCAACACTGTGACGAAAGCCAAATCATTGGTAACACTGATACACTTTCCTAGTCTTAGGTTTAACGTAGAGTTTCACTTTATAAACATAAATGAATTTGGGTAATACCTGTGTTTCCATCGCAATTTCGATCTTTTCTGTGGGCTGATATTAAACTTCCCCAGAGCTGTTTCTAGCCTTTTTGGTTATGCGCCTTGCACTTAACACTGAATAGTCACTTTCTGCATTGTCAATTATTTCATCAATGGTCATGTCGATATGGATGCCAAATATAACTCCAGACTTCTGTAGCCATGACAAAGGAGTTTTTACATTAAATTTGTATTTATTATGTAGCTGAGAATTAGCAATAAAGTTGTTTGCATCTTACCTCGAGGAAAACGTTATCTTAATATTACGTCGACCATGTAATTCTATATGCTTAAAGTTAATCCCCGTTTGTATGAATTCCTTGGATAAGAGTTACCGAAACTCTCGTCTGAATTAGGGTAAATAATAGAACACCATGGCCCTTGATGACCTTCCCAAAACGTAAAAGTATTCATGATGTCAATTGTCTTATTTTGTAAACCTAAAAGTTAAGCCTAAAAATATATTGATATATTTTCCTGTTAAAACCACACTATATTATAAAATTTTTATGTTCTTCATAGCCCTTGTGATATTTAGGCAATTTAGAAATAAGAATACATGCAGTTCTCTACGCAAAAACTTGTACACTTCTACTTCTTTCACTACTTAAACTTTCAATTGCATTCGCATTCGTATTTTGTAATCTAGCGCGGAAATGGCTAATTATGCCAATCCATTGCTCTTTCGTTTTATTAATTGCTGTTTTATAATAATATTTATAATATAATACAGTTTTGCAGTCTAACAGTCTTAATAATTGATGTTTTAAGGTCAATTATTTATTGGTTGATATGGTTTTTGTCCGCCATAGCTGTCAGTCACTCTTAACTCTCTTGTCACTGTCGCATTTGATGATGTTATGTAAAAGTATTATATAAATCACTGGAACACAACATTACTGACTAAATTTTCTTGAAGGAGAGGCCGAAAAACCTTTGGAATGTTGTAAAAAATACACAAGAGATTTCAGCAGCTTTCTTCTAGTAAGCCGCCATCTTGCTAACCATTGCAACTAGTCCTCCATTCCCTCTTACGTAAAATTTCAAGCAGTTGTCTGTTCTTCAATTACCTGACAATAATCGGCCATAGTTCTAATCAATACTAATTCTTAATTTATAAAATACATTATTTTTATAACTTATCAGATATGATGTTTTATAAAGCTTCTTCTTCTTCTTTCTATCGCAAACTGGCTTCTAGAGCCTGTTTATAGCGAATCATTAAAGGTTTGCTGTTTTTTCGTACATACGTACGTTGCAAATGTTTGTCTCGGGAGCAACTTTAGTTCATACCCCGTACGACTTCTTTAAACAATTGAAGTTTGTTTAATTTTGTTGTAAAAAAAGGATATTAAGCAAAGGTATAACATGTTTTTAGGTTTCCGAAGATAACTTCTTGCTTGTAAATAGAATTTACTAGTTATTACATGGAGACAGGATGTTGTATACATAAGTATGGCGGTATAAATAAATATGGGTTAACACTGTACTCGTATGGTATATCATTGTGCATTTCATTTTCTTTAGGCATAAATTCTTGACTGTTCAAATTTTCTTCCGTTTCTATGATGTTTTCTGTTTATGCTTTTTGTTCCGAGCTGTTTTGTTTTTGTTTGTTCAAAGAATTGTTATTTGTCACTGTTTTCGATTGTATATTTCGAGGATCACTTTGGTTTCGGTTGAACTTTATGCCTTGCACTGTGGTTAAAAAGCGCATTGCATTAGAACTTTTTGGAGTTGAGGTAGGGTTATCATTTGGCTCAAAAGTCTTGTTAGTAAAAATCCAATCATCATATTTTCCATTATTAGAATTTGGGATACAAATTTCATGTTGAGCAGTAGTATTTTCTTTAGTATTGAGAAGTAGAAAAACTCCTGGTCTGAATTTTGAAGAGTTGGAGAAATTGCTTCAACGTTAGACGCAGATATTAAAGTTTCTTCTGTAGTTGACAGCTCTTGAGATAGGATAATATTTTGTCCTGTTTCGTTTAATTTAATACGTTTGGTGTTGTGAGACGCTGGCTGAGTAGGTTGAAGTTGTGTTGTAGTAGCATCGGAAAATATAACTGGTACCTCATGTAGATTCCTATTGATATCTGGCACTGAATTTCTTGCAGCGTCTGACACAGAATCTGAAATAAATTTAGTTGGAACCTGTTCTTGATATATTTTTGTGTTTATAACTTGTTTTTCGCATGATAAATCAGATGTGACTTGCGCATATGTAGGTCTATGTTCTCGATTATTTCTATTACTGGGTATATTTAATTGCTCAACAGCCTCTTTATAGGAAATGTTTCCTTCCATCATTTTGTTAATTTCAATTTGTATTTGAAATTCATTGCAGTTCATATCATTTGTTCGATGCGAAGAACTACCACAGTTAATACATTTTCTTGGATTAGAGCAAGGTTGAGAATGAAAATTGGATGCACAATGGACACATTTTTTTGGTGTTGTGACAAACTTTAGCATTGTGACGAAGTCAGACAAGCTTCACACTGAATGGCTTTCCTAATTTTAGGGCGAATTTTAAAACGTACGCGATAAACACATATATTCAGGGAGCGATTGAGTTTCGAGGATAAATTCAATTAATTTTGTATCTCTAAGATAGGTTTCACCGTTTTCATTTTTGACTTTTGGTTAAGCCTTTGTATGTTCAGAACTGGGTATTGACATTCTGAATTATCAAGAATTCCCTCACTGGTCATTTCGAGCGGAATCCATAAATCACTGCTGACTTTTGCATTAGCGTCTGAGGTATTTTAGCGTTAAGTTGATGGTTATCTAAGAGTTCTGTGTTTTGTAAGGTAAAAGTTGATATAACCTGTGATCTACCTAGCGATTCAATTCGTGCATATGAAATGCCTCTTTTGATTAATTATCTAGAAGTAAGGATGGTGAAGGAACCACCCAGATCCTTGTTCACTGAACTGTTTTAAATAACTTTGAATGGGCCATGATGGCCATCCCAAAAAAGTTGAACTGAAATATTTAATCATTAGGTCAGTTCTTGCAGGTTAGCTAAAATAAGCCTAAATTATAGGTCTCACTGTTCTTGATTATTTGTACTGAACGTTTGTGCAAAGTAAATTAGAATATTATGTGGAGGTTACAACATAATCTTGTTGATTTTATCATGAGGATTATAACGAACAATTACAAACACTATTAACACTTGTAGCACTTTAAAAGGCTCTATTTATCACACACACTTCATTTAAACATCTCCATCTTCCCAAAAGTTTCCGAATCTTTCCGTTTATAAAGCATCTTCTGACGTCATGGGCGGCGATTGCCGGTCAGAAGTGGGAATGAGGGAGGGGAAGTTAGCCTTTTGAATATTTGTATCAGTAAAAAATATATATGATCTAGTGATTTTTCCAAAGTTATATTGCAATCATTGAATGAGTCATCAGTCATCCAAGTTTTGTGTTTGTATTTGCACAAGGGGATACACACTGTTCTTTAAGTGTACCACGTTTAAAGCGTTTTTCACAGTTACATCACTTTTCATAAGCAAGGAGGGACTCTGTGACTGCTTTTCAATATTTGATAAAGTTTCAGCAAAATTTTCCACTTCGTTCACCACATTTAAAAAGGTGTCACTGGACCTACTACCTTCTTCTCCCCACAAATCCATTATAAATGAACAAAGTTTCCTATCGTCACCAAGACACAACAGTGTTCAAAGTACTTAATTTCCTCAATTAAATACACGTAATACTGCACACCAAAATCCTGATACAGTCTTTTCAGTCTTGAACTCTGTGCCATTTCTTCAAAATTATAGACCACCACCAACAAAGTATCTATTCACACTAACTTTAAAACAACACAAACAATCACAAGGCTTATACAACAATATTTTTGTGCCCAAACACACTCGTTTTAAAACATTTCTGCGCAACTCAGATCTCTAAACCTTTTGTTTCTTTCATCTACGTCATTTCATTTAAATTCGCCACACTTCTCGTCTTAAGGATGATATTCGTAACATCATGATTTCTCATTGGTCTGTTATTAACTATAAAGTTTACACATTATTTAACCTCTACTTAGAAGCACTTCTCCTCCATTTTGTTCGTTAAAGATACCAAGTAAAACAACCATAAATCCTGTTCTTCATCCGCAAAACTGAATGCAATTTCTCCAAGTACTCATCATTTCTAATTGTTTTGATATATGTAGACAGAAAACTTTAAAAGTGTAATGGTATTATCGTAATGAATCTCAAAAAATATTTCATAAATTTCCTTACAAGTACTATAATACAGTAAAGTTTCCCGCACAATATCTCCCTTAGATCTCTTACAAATGTCAATGCAGTTGTGCTCAGCTATGTCCATAGGAGTATAATTATAGATTCAATAAAATAACAGCAAAGACAAATATTTTAAAGCACATTTGCAAAACTCAAATACCATAAAAGTTTCGTAAACAACGTATTTATTTAATTTATTTGCGTTCATAGCGATATCCAATATTCGATGGTTTCAACAAATATTTTATCTAGCAAAAACAATAGCGACTTTTCAAAACTTTTGTTATATTTTCTTAATTTATTTGGTATAACGTACCTATTTATAAAATTTCAGCTCTTTAGCTTAAATGGTAAACAGAAGGGTTTTTAGGCGGCCATATTTATTTAAAGATGGCGACTTTCCAAGAATTCTTAGTTTCGTAATCTACTCGTCAAAATACATCTTTATACCAATTTCAATCTTAAACGATGTGGAAAATTGTTTTTTCGTCCGCCATATTTATTTAAAGATGGCCATTTTTGAATTTTTAATGTATTCTCGTAATCTATTCGTCAAAATACATCTTCACATCGAATTTCAGTTTTCTATCTTAAACAATGTAGAAAATGGTTTTTCGTCCGCCATATTTGTTGAAAGATTGCGATTTTTGAAAAAAAAATGTCTTCTATGTTTGTTATTCCTTTGTACTAAGGAACGTTTGTACCAAGTTTCTAGTCTTAACCGTTTAGGTTGTGTATTCTTTCAAAAAATCCATTTGTCCACCATATTTGTTTAAAGATGACGACTTTAAAACAATTTTCTTATGTTTGTATTTCCTTTGTACTCATATATGTCACTATCAAATTTTATGTTCCTATTGCTACCCGATTAGACTGCATATTCTATCAAAAATCAATAATAAATGCACGTTTCGTCATGAGGTTTACGTCCTGGATCCAAACTTTCTCCAATTTACCCATGCTTTCGGAAGCTTTTCAGTTCGAGTTTAGTCAAATTACATTTTATTCAGTACAATAGGTTGTTATTTTTGTCTCAGTTTTTGTATACCTCAATACCAACTTATATTCAACGATTTTGCTCATGTTTGCTATCTTTCTATAATTTACCAACGCTTTCGGAAGCTTTTTAGTACAATTTTCGTCAATATTACATTTTTATTTACTCAAATAAAATCATTTTTGTCTCGGTTTCTGTATATTTCACTACGAAATTATATTCAACAGTTGTGCATTTACCAACGCTTTCGGAAACTTATCAACACAAGTTTAGTCAAATTACATTTTATTCAGTACAATATGTTCTTGTTTTCGTCTCAGTTTTTGTGCACCTCAATACCAAGTTATATTCAACACTTGTGCAATTTACCAACGCTTTCGGAAGCTTTTCAGCACAAATTTAGTCAAATCGCATTTTATTATGCAAAATCAGTGTTTATAATTCTCTCAATCAAACAGCAGCCTAATCAAAGCTGTATCAAACAATTTTACTAACGATACAATGCTCCTAGATCTTCTTAATATTCACGAGTACTTGAAGTTTGTTACATTCATGTCTATCTTTATCATTATGCATTTATTATTCTGTTTCTTTTAATTATTCGTTTTCTGTTCAAGTTGCAATATCAGAAAAAGTTAACCCGTAGGGTATCAATCTTCTGTTGTAAAGAAAGGAGGCATTTTCGTGTGTTGGCTGTACGCAAAGGATGGAAAAAGAAAAACAAACTTTTCCAATTAACTCCTTAGTGCCTTGCGGGTATCTGGTATACAATTTTCGCTAGCAAAACGATTATCAAACAAGGTGGTCCAGCTATTAATTTTTTCTGTTTTCTCCAAATTTTCATCAACGAAGAAGGGAAGAAAAGGCCTTGCTTCTATCCGGTATATATTTCGTAAAGCACTGCTAGAGTTTGGGGGAGGTGACACTTCGATTAATGACGGGGCGTGTTTCAATTTATTTTTTAATTAAAATATGCAAAGCAATATTAATATCCTGGGTAATTCTACTGTCGACCAGAGCCTAAGCTGAAGGTACCATCCAGCATTTACATGATGTGACTGAAGAAAATCCCTGGAAAAACCTGTCAGGATGGTCGGTCACTGGTATCGAACCTAGGTCTTCCAGAATGAGAATCTAACACTATACCAGTGATTCTGCCAAACGCCCTGTGGGGTGTCACCCCCAAATTTTCTAGAAAACTCTATACTTTAAAATTTATGTTAAAAATCGATAGAAACCGTGCATGACCCCTCCCTGACTTTACACCCCCGCAAACAAAGTACTGGCAAAATCTTTGCGCTGTACCAACTGAACTACGGCCGCTTCGTGTTTTACAGAATTTCAAGAGTCTAGCCACGTGACAACAATGAGCACTATCCATCTTATGTACATTAATAATGACAGGTGCAGCTGCATTCCGCCATCAAAACATTATATGCTGATATTCAGGATGATTCTTCTTTTTCGTATTATTTACTTTACACACTATATAAATTGTTCTATTGGGGAATAGAAAAAGTTACACAATTGATTTCAAATAATATGCTGTTACTCTGTAAACATTACAGCAATTTGTTGCACGTATCACGTTGTTGATAATTTCTTTAGTATCATTTCTTTTGCACTGCATTTTGAACGCTCTGAAACCTTTTCGCTAATTTATGTTATAATACAACTTACAAAAAGGACTTAAACATTATGTGTAGCTGTTCCCTGGAAAGTCTTTCAAAGAGAAGAACGTGAAGAATTGCAATTGTAACAGGTCGGTACAAGTAATGAATAAATATAGAATGTGACCAAGAGCGCCTATGTTATGATTTTCGGGGGGGGGGGAGAGACAGCGCCCATACACATACTGTTTTCTTATTTTGACTGACATGATTCCCACATTTTGTGCCATATTAGTATCATTTTCTCCCGCTAGGGGAGGAGGGGAAAGCGCCCCCTTGTCCCCCTAATGGGCGTCTTTGAATATGACCATGTAAACCATTGTCTTAAAAGTACGGACCGTACAATGCCCCCTCGAATGAAGGAGAGGGGCATGCTCACGCGATCAAAGCATCTTGCAAAACGAGTACAACTGCGCAGTTGTTTGCGTTTCTAATTATTCGTACTTTTTCAATTTGGGTTGTTTGTCTACGATATCACAACCACTACTCCTATCCCGCCACCCGCTGCACAGTTGTTTACACTCCTTATGTTTTTCAAAGAAGTCACTGTATTCGCCAAGTGAACAACGTCCAAAACGCTTCCGTTCCTAGACTCCTTGCAAGGTTCCTTCAGTTGACTCCTTTGGTTTCTCAGTAAAAGGAAGGAAGGAAAGGAAGCATTTAAGATTGGGCCTTTGACTCTGCTATGGATATATAATAACGCCCTGCATTTAACTTGAGGGCACATAAAAGTGCACATGGGACGGGAGCCAGCGCCTTTACTATTTTTAATACTCTCCTTTTCGGCAAGTTGAAATGAAATGACCTAAACTTAATGAACTAACATGATGAGCATCAAATTACACAGTGCAACACATTTTCTTTCCTGAGAGCTAGTGGCTGTTCCTAAAAGTTTTTCGTTTGTTTTGTTTTTCTGTGCCAGCTTTCAATTTTGAAAAAAAAAACGGGCTCTGATTAGAAAAAAAGAGGCAATTTCAGACATATTGGGCACTTCCCTACGTGAAGTTTGCACCACTAGAGTGTAGAGATGGAATTCTGTGATGTCAGAGGAGATGCTACTACTCACCAGTGTGATATTTCATGCCGGAAATGAAGCAAAAGCGACTTTTATAAACGGTTTATTGACGGTAAGGCTGATAGAGACAAAACGTGGGCCCCACAGTTGTGCTGTAAGTCATGTGCTGATAATCTTTGAGATCAGTTGAGGGGCACACTTACCTCAATGTCATTCAAGTCACTGCTTTATTTATGTAACATTATTAGTACATTTCTTCCACTTGTATGTCACATTATTGGTTTGCCTATTTCTCAAAATCTAAGCCTGATAGAAAGAAACGGATTTCACTGCAGTGATCAGTCACACTGATACTATGATGATACTTGCAGAAAATTTCTCAGGAAAGAACTAAAAATTGAAAATTTGTTGCACAGTGTTATTAGTCTTCCTACAGCGCGACAGGGTGGTGTTTCTGTGTTGCTGATAAATCTTGTTTTTGTGAGTCAATACATTTTCAAAATGAACGATTCAATTGTGGATGAAATAAGCTTAAACGACTGATTATTGCAGGTTCCCAATTTGGTATATGTTTCCTCCATATTGAAACTGTAGAAATGTCCGTTAGTTAGCTTATTTTATAATCGCAAGAATTTATTTTTCCAACCTCCTGGTTGAATTTCATTAACATTTCACTACAATCTTCTACAGAATGAAAAGATATAAAGACAAGATACTACTACAATCTTCTACAGACTGAAAACTTGTATTTAAAAAGTTAGAGAAAAGGTGAGCGTTTATAAAACAAAGGGTCTATTACGCATGTTACAGTACCCGTGAGTGATTTACTTAAGTTCGTGCTGTAGTAATTTTCAAACGAAAAAATGAACACCGTGTCTACACAAGGGAAAGCAATGTTTTGTAAGTTTCGTCTCGATCTTTTCGACCCGAACGGCTATGAAGGTTGGCTCCGTATGAAGGATTTAAATCATTTATGGTTTTAGCGTTTCGCATCTATTACTCAGGCTGGGATAGGTAGAGGAAATGATGCAGAAAGAAATTGGTACGAGCTTAAGTTCAAGTTACTGGTGTATTCAAGCAACTAAAGCCGATATTTGGCTGGTGTGACTGAGGAAACCCCTAGGTCCACATTAAGTTTAATTTATTATGAACTGGTATATAATATGGATGAACACATGGATCCTGTTCGGGCACGTAACATTGGAACCGGAACCCGAACTCGTATCTTGGAAATAGAAACTGAGGACTCGGATCTGGTTCTTGGAACCGGGTACCCGCATCCTGGATCATTGTACCCGGTTTCAGGATTCAGGTCCGGGCACCCGGTTCCAAGTATCAGATCCGAATCCTCTGTTTAAAATACCAGGATACCAATCCTGGTCCCGGTTCCAATAATAAATAATATCCTTAATTTGAAGCTATTGTTTCTCGTCAATCGCACCAGACAAATATCTGGTTGGTACATTAAACTTTAGCTCTAGCCGACTTCTTACTGCATCCTTTCCCCCCAACCTGAGCCATAGATGCCCAACGCTAAAGGCCATAAATAATTTAAATCCTTCATACGGAGCCAACCTTCATAGCCGTTCGATCTGTGGCGTCAGGCTAGGAACTTCATGGTTCCCGGTTCGAATCTCGATTGGGGCACGGCTGTTTGGGGACGGGCCGAAGTCATTAATGACTAAAATGACCTTAAAAAACAAAGTTTACCAAAGTTTTTTTTTATCTTAAAGTCCACCGCTAATGCCTTTTCTTCCCCAGAAATATAACGAAAATATTTTATATCTCACGATCCCATTATCGTCCGAAGTTACAATTTTCATGGTAGGTGTAGGGAGAATTTCGAGATGTCGATTTTGAGAAAATCGATTTTTTTTAATTTTTAGGATACAAACTTTTGTGCCACCCTGTTGCGTTCCATATCAAATGAAAGCTTATTACAAGAGCTTTAAAATGAGCCCTCTCCTAGCTCTAGCACCAACCACTGCAGAGTAATACGAACTTCTGTAACGGAAAATGGATCTTTTTGGAAAATTTTGAACTTCCATAGAACGAAAACTAGTGAGTCAAAAAATCTGAAAATAATAATAATATTCTCAACGGTTACTAGCACTAAACCAAAAATCATAGAAATCTGATAAGGTGATGTAGAATTTTGTTAAAAAGTGGATTTCACATGGAATGACCCGATAGCAAGAGGGTCACCGGAACGATATAGCCCTTTTGCACTAAAAAATTTTATAATGAAATCGAAGTAAACTGATATTTTGTTATTTCTGTTGTGTCTCTGTGGTATTGTACCATCATAAAACAGACATTTTCTTTTTCCTCCCGTCGCCGATTTGAACTTTAACTGACGCGCGGTACGCCTATGACAGGAGAACTTCGGTCTCGGAATATGAACCGAGGCCGTGACATCACGCAAGACAATAACTCATAATGTTGTCGGGAACTCTAGCAGTAACATATGTGCAGTGTAAATACAAGTTCCAAATAAGCGTTTGCAAGGTTGCCCCGGTGGACTAGTAGTTACGTCGTCTTGTTAAGTGAGAGAACTCGGGTTCGAATCCCAATGGGAGCAAGCCTCTTTTTCGTTTTTCCTTTCAAAATACATTTCCGTCTGTTAATATTTATTATTAATAATTGCTTTATTGGATTTTTCGTAGATTATCTTAAATTAGTGACCATGGGTTAGCGGGGTTAGGAAAGGTCGGGTACGGTTATATATCTTTGCACTTTCGTTTCATCCGTTCAAAATACATTTCTATCTGTTCACATTTATTATTTATAATTGCTTTCTTGCATTTTTCGTGACCATGGGTTACCGGAAGTTAGGTAAGGTCAGGCTCGGTTATGTATTTTACATTTTCCGTTATCACGACTCGCTCGTTCGTGATCGCGCAATTGGAATGTTTTTCACTGTTCTCGTAAATACACCTCCCTTCTCTGTCATAGGGGTATATTTACGAGAACAGTGAACAACATTCCTATTACGCGACGATGTAAGTCGGAAGACTTTGCACCACCGATCAAAAATTAAGTATGAAAACTAAGAAGTTCCAGTGAATACTAGCGGCTATAGCGTGGGTGATAGGAAACAAAAATATTCAATCCCAAATCATAAGTTAAAATCTACTGTTACAATCATAATACTTCAGAATTTACTTCTCGTGTGGAATGTATTCGAAGCAATAAAAAGACAATTCGTTTTCGTACTAATTAGGTTCCTGATGCACCATATTGTAAAGGTCATAAATCTGTCATCGATAATTCTAAACCAAGCACGTGAAGCGGAAAGAAAAGCTCCGGCAAAGCAAAACGGCGGCAACGGCGTAACAGATAACGCCATCAATACCTTCAAACTACGACAACAGTGACAATAAGCATAGCTTTTGTGGAGGCCATAAGAAGGTCTCAATTACAGCGGTGCAAATGTAATAGAAATACCTGCTACCGGGACGGGTTGGAACTTTTTTCATGCATGGTCAACAGGAAGATCGATAGTGTAGTAAGTAGACCCTTAAGATTTTAGAGAAAGTTCATTAGTTCCTCAATTTTCCTGGCAGAGGGAGCCAATACCAGCTGTGCCGTACCGAATTTCTTCGCCCTGTCACTTTTCTACCCCCCACCTCTTCGTCTACTCAAGTGCATGAACGAAAAAGTCTTCATGCCTCAGGCCTCATGCAATGTTAGTGGATGTATTGTGTCCGGCCTTTCTTCCTTTTCTTTCTCAGCCCGGCACTTTTCGTTTGCACCCACCCCGTGGTCCACAAAGCCGCACTCAGCAGGAGGAAGGGTCGAAGTTTATATGCTATATTTATACCTACCTATAATTATGAACGCTCTCCTCTTGTACTGTATATGTACGAAAAGACGTCGGAAATACTGAATATTTATTTTCCATCTCCTTCCCAAAAGAATTAAAAGAACAAGTGAAAATCTCTTCTGGTGTAAACATTTCGAAATCTTTCAGAGAAAAAAAGCAAGGAACATTTTTCTTCAGAGGGTGACAAACCCCTACCTTTCCTCCCTCTCTTCCAAATCCAACATCATCTGTGAAGTGAAAGTCAGTCAGTCTTTCACTCAAGATGGGTAAACGAAAGAAACAATATTGGAAGCGGTATCGAAAAAATCCTTATTCGCTAAATAGAAGGGTTTTGGTAAAAAGGAATAAAGAAATAAAGCTTGAGAATCAGATATTACAGGTGGAAAATGAAATAGCTGACCCTAGTGTGGAAGAAACTCTGAATATTGAAACTCCGTTACAAACAGAGATGGACAATAATCAATCTCAAGTTAAATCTATTACGGGGAGAAGGTTAATTTTTGTTGGAAAGTTTTTTTTTTTTTTTTTTCAGAATTTGAATCCATTGTAAGGAAGCATCAACATGTATGTACAATGGGGAAATTAGTTGTTTGCAAAGAGACGAGAGACGGTCTTCTTAGCACGTTTTATTTTAAATGTCATCCATGTAATCGTGAATGCAAGATTTCTTCAGATGATTCTGGAGACAGACTAAGTGTAAACAAATCGGCAGTTTGGGGATTCACAGCCATTGGGACAGGTTATTCTCAAATGCTGGAACAGTTTAGTGTTTTGGATATACCAATAATGTCGGACAAGAAATGCGCTAATTTGGAAGAAGAACTTGGCAAGGCAGGTGAACTTTATTTCAATTAGGCTATATATACTAAGCTTGTGTGTAAAGATACGTATAAGAAAACAGGAACGTAGATACGGGGGTCCAGACCCCCTCCAAAGTTCAAATTTCTTTTAGTTAGTATCATACTCGTATGTATTGTACATTTCACACCTAGACAGACGTCGGACCCCTTCCCGAAGGTGCTGCACCCCCTGAAACCAAATTTTAGATAGGCCTACGTGCCTGCAAGAAAGTATTTAATTTTCTTTAGGCAACTTTGGCTTGGGTAGGGACATATGCAGAGGAGAAGGGAGTCCGGATCCCTTGAAATTAAATTTTCTTTAAAAAATTGTATGCGTTTTACGTGAATTTTATACCCAGACAGACCTCAAACCCCGTTCGAATGCGCTGGACTCCCCCCGAAACCAACTTCTAGGTACGTGCCTGGCTCAGGCTGAAATGATGCGAGAATTGGTGGAATGAAGTGGGAAGAAACGGGATAACCCCAAGAAAACCAACGTAAATGGTGATTGTCCACCAACATAGCATGAACTGGGATAGAATCGAACCGAAGACCCAAAGAAAGTACGTATTGTGTGCGAGTCAGCATGTCACGAATTACAAGGCAGCAAGCGTAACTAGTGATCCTGTTGGGATAGTGGATACATATTTAGAGAACTACAAAAAACTGAACACTAGAATGCCGTTTTTCTTATGCAAAACCAAATCCTCATACCTAAAGTTGTATCATTATAGGGTTGCCATTCGTCCCGGAAAATCCGGGACCGTCACGGAATCGAGATCTGCGTCCCGAAAATATTTCTCGGGACGCTTAAATGTCCCGGATTTCAGCGAAGAAGAAAGAAAGGGAATATTATAGTTTGCTTTTTTCACAGAATTAAGTATATAATTATTCTCTTCAACTTCTGAGAATGGCAATTCAAAAGTTGAAAAAAAAACTTGAATACATAAAACATGGATTTAATTAAGTTCACGATTTAACTACTTTGACATTGAACGAAAGGTTTTACTGCTCAATCTTATTGTTATCTGCACCGAGGTGCCGTAGCTCAGTGGTAAAGTGTAGGCGTTGCATTCGGGAGGTCCTGGGATCGATCTCAGCGACCGACCATCCTGACTGAGGTTTTTCCTGTAACACCAGGCAAATGCCAGGATGGTACCTACAAAATAAGCCCTGGCCGTCAACCTTCCACAATCCTTTTCTCTACCCTATCACGGCCTGAGCCTCAGATGCCTAAAGGCCTTAAAATAAATTCAAATTCATACTACGTGCATCGTTCCAGAACTTTCTTCTCCAGAACTGTCTTTGATGTTCACGCGAGAATAATACACCACAAAGGAAAATGTTGCAATTATACTGTATTTTGCTGTATGACTTTCGTACATTTTCCTAAATAAGGAGCGAGCTTTAGCTACCTTACACAGGAATTTTGTACTGAGTACGTGTTGCAACACCTTTTGCCTTCAATATGATATATTTTATAGTCACGACATACTTGAAAGAAATATCAACAAAATGTTAAGTATCAGTACAAGCAAATATCACTTTTTTTTTACTTTACCAAGATGTTGATTTCTTGCACAAATATAGTTTCTTATAAATAATAATAAACATTTTTGGCTCTCCTAGAAAATTTGAATTTAAAAATTCAATTTCGAGCATTTGTTAGTGTTACTACACCCATACTCTGATAAAAATGTTATTATTAATTTTACTCCATAATACTTTAGTTAATATTTCGCTTAGGATTTCATTTATACTGCATGAAATAATAATTATTTACATTGGTTTACTTTTTAGATTATCCACTGCAAGTATCAGTCTACAGGTAAATCAAGGAATATCAGTGGAAATCAGTGAAGCCCGTTTAGGCAGGAATAAAAAAAAAATAGATTACCGCGCTCACTTTCTGTGCATGTTGTCACGGGTTCAATTCCCGCTGAAGCCCAATGAACGAAGTGCTTCGGAGCAGGGCCTGAAATGGAAATATTCAAGAAAAGGAACTTTTTACCTTTGTTATGCTATTGTCCTTCTCTTGTCTATGATTACCATATTGACGAGACGGAAGAGGAAAGTTCCAGATATTCACGAACTAGAACGGCGTTCGGGTCTGCTCCTGTCCATTTCGAGCCCTGGTTCGGAGCCAATTTTACCAAAATCTGTAGGTCCCATCCTTAGAATCTCACAGTCCGTTAAGGACGATAACAATTGAATCCAATTCAGGATCTGAAAAATATGACTTCGTAACACAAATCATTATCATCATCAGTGTTTTGCCAAAAGCAACAGGTCTTTCAGGAGACGCAAGCTAAGCCCTCGCTATTCATTGCCATCTTGTGCTTTACTTTTTATCAGAGCATATAATTTATCTTCCTGCTGTCAAGGAGTTTTATTCTTCCTATTTTCTCAAGAATCCTTCAGTATACAATCTCTGCGCAGTCTATGTCCTAACCAGTTTCTTCTTTATTGTCTCCGGTATTGTTCATCTCTTGCCTACTCTCTTCAGCAATTTAGATCTACTGTGTCCAGCTATATTTTCCCTTCTTCTCCATGTCCACATTTCAAAGTCTTCCAATTTTCTCTCTTCCTTTTTTTCGTAAAATCCACGTTTCTTCTCAAAACAACACACTTAGTCACATCAGCCAAATGCCAGGATAGTACCTACTAACTAAACTGTGGCCGACTACCAGAGCTGAAACGGATCACCGGGTGAAGTTTTGGACCGGGCTGTGATCCGGTTTTAACTCTGGCCCAAAGGCCATAAAAAATGTAATTCAATTCCATACAACACAATACTTCACACCAGTGCCGTAGTGAGGGTGAGGTGAGTAAGGCACCTGCCTCAGGTGCCGAAACTGAGGGGGTGGGGGAAAATCGGGGGCGTCGAAAACTATTATATAAAAGAAAATGCTCCAAATGTACTAAGGGTGAAATAAAAATTTGGCAGATTAAAAAAATAAACGTTCGTTTTCTTTTTAACGCACAGACAATTTGAGTTTTTATAATATTTTTTTCGCAAAATTTATTAAAATATCAGAAGTGGCATGCGCATTATTACGGATATTTGTTCAATTCCTATACAATAGCTATATTAAAATTAAAGTAAATAAGATTCCAATAAAAACGGGCGAAGGGCCACGACATTTAATACATGCCTCGGGCACGGACATACCTCACAATCGCTCTGTCTCATACTCAGTCTCTTCCTACACTCTCTCACTCTTTGTTCATGGATCTGCAGACAAGGTTCTTAGTTCAACTAAATTATTACTAAATACTAATAGGAAACAATCAGTCACCAACCTTCCGTCTAGAAAAGGCTTAGTGAGTACCAGATGTCGGACCAGCTTGAAAAGAAGCAGGAAGAAGTCGAGGGACTACAGACGAGCTGGGCTACCTTTGAGTTTTCTTTCTCTTCGAAAGTCATAAATCACATTTCGGCGCGGTTCGTGTCGGTCCGGTATAAATTATATATTTAAATATCTCTTTAATGGTAAATAATATGTTGAAAGCATGTTTTAGATATGATAAAGTAACATGTTATTTATCACGGTACAAAATATCAAATTCGTAGCTGTAGTGGATGAAAAGATTAAAGCTAAATAGAATTGTTATGGGATTTTCCATGTAAAACTCAACTGCTTTTTGCGAATAAACATACATGTACGTACATTTGCAATTTATAACGCATGCAATTGAGATTTGGCGAAGTGGATGTATGAGTAATGTAGAGCGAAGAACAACAATTCATATGAATATTTGCAAATTAATATATGTTTATTAGTTTTTGTTTCCAAAGCTAAATACGCCTTATGGAAATTTAACATTGAATAATGAAAGGACGAGGGGCCTTAACATTAAAAAAGTCTGGCAAATTTTATTCGGTCATATGTTGTAGTTTGGACATGAATATTTCATCGACCGTGTTAGAGCAACACTGTTTACTTAGAATTTATCATAGGTAAACTCACGAGGTGTATCGTACTAAATAAGTGTTGCATCTCAGCATAGAATTCGCATTCAAGAGATAAAAAAATGACTTTTTGCTCCGACAAAAGTATGAATTCAGCTTTTCCTGGTAACAAATCGTAATAAGTCCTACTTAAGTGTGATACGCGTCATGGTAATCTGACATACTCGAAAAAAAAAGCGTAACCTTTATATATATATATATATATATGAGCTCCTGCGTAGCCTAGTCGGTAGCGCGCTCGACTTCAATGCGAGCGGTCCCGGGTTCGATTCCCGATGGGGGCTCAAATATTTCGGTGTTGACCCAGCATCGTGAGGACAATTGGGGAGCTGCTGTGAATAAAAGACAGTGGCGATCACAGTGAGAGCTTCGGCTCTCCTCTCCCAACCCGTCTGGTCAGCATGGGAGCAGTAGACCAACTCCTCCCTTCGGGGAGAGGCCTCATCCACTAGTGGATTGAATATGGCTGTGATTTATTATATATATATATATATATACGACCGCCACGCTGGTATAGTGGTTAGCGCTGCGTCCCGGGTTCGATTCCCGGCGCCGTCAAGGATTTTTCTCAAGGTGTGTGGGTCTGGAACGGTGCCCACCCAGCATCGTGATGCAACTGGGGAGCTGCTGCTATGAATAAACGATAGTAGCGATCACAGTGAGAGCTTATTTAGGCTCTCCTCTCCCAGCCCGTCTGGCCAGTGTGGGAGCAGTAGACCAATCTCCTCCCTCCGGGGAGAGGCCTCAGCCAGTAGTGGATCTAATATGGCTGTGATTTATTATTGTTTTATTACGTATATTACAAAAATAAAGCAAATGGTCAAATTTCATTCTAAATATCTGAAAAACATATGTGGTAAATATCCCAGTTTTTTTTTTTTTAATATGTAGTATTATATGAATTCAGACGAAATCCTTTGGCTACATTTTGACATTTTAAAAAATTTACTAACAATAATTGTTAGTTTCGGTTATTTGAGCGCCAAATACGGTCGTTATAAAGGCGCACCATTTACTTTAAGTTCTTATTATGAGTTAATATATTTACTTGCCCTAATATCGAGTCGTCCATTCAGCACATAATATTTGTATTTAGTTCTGTTCGCAGGATCTTCTGGTCCGAGGACTCTGTCATCTACTAATTGCCAGAATAAAAATCGATGGTCGTTGTCATTGCTCGGACATGGTAGTACTGCCGTGGTCCCTTCTTCTGCTTGTTTCACTACTATTGTTCCTGTTACATGGCCCATGACAATCCACAAGAAACACAAAATGTCTGCTTCAGCAGAGTGTTTCATAGTTTTGTCTGAAATGAAAGAAACGATAAAAATTAATGTTTTATCAGTGTTTTTTTTGTTCTACAATAGTGAGGCACATTGAGCGAGCCAGGAAAAAAGCCAGTGACGTATACTCAGTGTTCGATTTGCCAAGGGAGATGCCGGGGATTTTCCCTGGTGCATGAGGATTTTATCCGCTGTTGTTGATCTGAATGTCATTCCAACCAGGGATAAAATCTTTGGATTTCTACCCAAACAGGTAGGATGTTGAAACTTACCAGCTCCCACAAGTTTTAGTATCCCCCCTTCGTAATTTATAACAAATCGAACACTGCTTATAATGTTACGAAATTATTATTATTATCTATATATTAAAAATCTATATATTAAAAAAGTTTGCTAAAACTTTGGCCAGTCCGTCCGGCCTTTACACTGGACCGATTTTGATCAATCTTTTTTTTTTAAAATATCCGGCTTAGCACCTAGATGAGCCATCAATGAACCGCATTCCTCTCTGTCAAGCTTGAACTGAGGGAGAAGTCTTTGAGTGTTATCCCCTATGTATTCCTGATGGGGGAATATTTATCATATTTCTCATAAACTTTGTCGAGTCCGTCCGGCCGTTCTACTGGACCGATGTTGATAATTATTTTTTTAAATATCCGGCTAAATACGTAGATGAGCCATCAATAAACAGCATTCCTCAACTGAAGAATAAGAGTTAATCCAAAATGCCGCCCAGAAAAGCGTTTTCGAAACCACTGAAACTAGAGAAACGAAATTTGGTATGGAGGTGTACCATCACGAGTGGGTCACGATAATATAAGAAAACGTAAAAAGAAACTAAACAATTAAATACAGAAACATATAATGAGTAAATAATATGTACTTAAAAATATATTGCCTATAAAAAATGGTAAATACTGTACTGCTCAAGTATTTTATGTATTATGCTGAAGAAAATATATAATAAAGTAATATAGGTCCCCAAGCTCGCGGAAATAAGGCCCAGGTTTGTCCACCGGGAACTGAGCCATTAGAATATATCCCTCAACCCTTCCAGATCTTTCTTTTAAATCAAAAATGTGCAATCAGGTCCTATCGACTCCATGCCTCCATACAGGGAGACGAATTCGGGGGATGGTCTACCCCAATCTTGTGGATAATCCATTTCAGATTTGTTGTGCCCCTCAGGCACTTGAAACAAGATTGAGCTAATATAGCTAAATGGTGGGGGTGGAAAGGAGGGTCCCTAAAATAAAAAATAAATAAATAAGAAAACGTTAAAATGTCGCCCATCTTAGTCCAAAATGGCCACCAAAAAGGCATTTTCCAAAACACCGAAACTAAAGAAACGAAATTTGGTATGAAGGTGTACCATCATGAGTGAGTCAGGATAATATAAGAAAGCGTTAAAAAAGTTGCCATCTTAATCCAAAATGGGCGCCCGAAACCCATTTTCCAAACTACTGAAACTAGAGAAACGAAAGTGGGTATTAAGGTGTACCAACACGAGTGAGTCACGATAACAGAGGTAAACGTTACAAAAATCGCCATCTTAATCGAAAATGGTCGCCGAAAAAGGCATTTCCAAACTACTGAAACTAGAGAAACGAAACTTGGTGTGAAGGTGTACCATCACGAGTGGGCTAGAATAAATATATCAAAAACTCCTCTATGGGGTCGCAGGCCCCGGAAGGTGTGGGGGCAGATCTTTATCATAGAGGCGCAGTTCCTCGGAGATTATAGTTACGATAAAGGGGACGCAGCTCCAAAAACTACCGAAGTTAGGGGTGCAACTCGCCACGGCGAATCGAGTATTGGTGACACCCCGATGACTGTTGCCAAAATGTTTTGTTCACCCCGCACCAGTGGGCGAGTAATATTTTTTTATAATTAAATGTGGATTGTTGTAAATAAAAATATGTAGATTCAATATTTTAAATCATTGTAGTAGTATTTGGCAGGAGTATTACTATTATTAGTAGTAGTGGTAGTAGTAGTAGTTGTTGTTGTAGGAATAGGAGTATTAGTAGTAGCAGTAGTAGTAATAGTAGTGGTGGTGGTTGTAACAGATACAGCATATTTGCACCATGGAGGCGCAGACACCCAGCGATTATGGTTACGATAAAGGGAGGCAGCCCCTAAAACTTATCAAGGTAAGGACTCAACCCGCCACGTGTAAGCGAGTATTGGTAACTGTCCCACTGAATGTTTCCAACACATTTTATTCACCCCGCACCAACGGGTGAGTACTTTAGCTTTAGGATTGCAGTATTTTTTTTCTTTGAAAGCTCATTAAATCTATTTTCATATGTAAAAAAAATTGGTATGGACCATCAAAGCACTAGGGAGAAAAGTGGAATATTATAAATGTACCTGTTAAAAGTAAAATGAAATTTTACACTGCTACCTTCATTTTTAAATTTGAATCTTATTTACGGCTTTAGCCATCTACGGCTCAGGCCGGGATAGGGGAGGGGAAAGGGTATTGCAAGGTGTCGGGCAGGGGCTATAATGACAGTGCCATCACAGCACTTGCCTGCCGTGACTGAGGAAAATCATGGAATGGTTATGTGCTTAAAAGGTGTTTCATGAGTGTTCGAAAATTAAAAAGTACGAGTATTATAAAGATTTATTAAGATAATCAAACGGGCCGCAGGTCCACTTGCTATGAATTTTCGGGATAATTTTCAAAACTCAATTTTCAAAAAATCCATAAATGCCGGATTATCGGGAACATATTCAAAAACACAAAATTTTCATTTAATAAAAAATCCAAAAATGTCGGATTTTCAGAAACATTTTCATAAACACATAATTTTTAAAAAATCAAAAAATTTCCCGGAAATGTTTGAAAACACATTAAAATATATTTAAAAAAGTTTTATAAAACCGTTGTCCAGTCGCCCTGCCACTTTTACTGGACCGATTTGAGTGATTTTCCTTTTCTAAAATATTCCTAATTACGCCTAGATATGTTATGAAGCATTCGCATTCTTCTCCTCTACATCAACTTTGAATAAAACAGAATCTCATTTTCCTCCCATGTATTTCTGCTGAGAATCTTTTCTGCAAAAGCTTTGTCCAGTCGCCCAGCCGTTTCTACTGAACCGATTTTCATGAATGTTTATTTTTAAATTTTCGTATTTACACATATATATGTTATCAAGCGGCCGTGGCTTAGCATTCGGGCTGCCTTGGGTCGAGTTTCAGCGGCCGACTATTCTGCCTGAGGTTTCTCAAGGGTTTTTCCTGTCACACCAGGCTAATTCGGGAATGATACTTTCAAATTTGGCCCTGGCCGACACCCACCCGCTTCCTTTCTCCTCCTAAAACCGGCCTAAGCCTAAGATGCTTTAAAATCATAAATAAAATTTAAAATCCTAGGTATGTTACGAAACCATTCGCATCCCTTTCCGTCTAGATGTTCTTGAGGTGCCGCGCACACAATAGTCGAGTGCACTCTGTTAGTCCTTTCTTGAACTACTGTATAAAGAGCGCTCGGACCCCGCTGTGTTTCAACTGGTTCCGTGGTGTATTCGGTAACGTTTTGGATTTCGGTGCCAAAGGTACTCGGTTCGATATCGAATCTTGCAAAAATATTTTCTGACCGTTTTCAAGGAACGTCAAGTTTTCTTTGCTTATCTGTATTTAAAATAGTTTCAAAATCTTTTCTCCAGTCGCTCAGACGTTAGTAGGTAAAAATGTGGGACCTAGCCCAGAAGAACATTCATTTGATAAATTTCTCATATTAAAGATTGGTATCCGTCATTGTATTCTAGGAAGTCATATTCTATTGGTTTGCCAGCCTGTATCTTCTCAGAAACTAATATAATCACTGACACTTGCGGAAAGGATATTACATCATCTGAGCTATTTCCAGTTTCTCTGGATCAGAAGTTTAACGCGCTAATTTCAATTGTTTTGATCGGCCTCCTGGAAGATCAAAATCCTACTTCAGGATAAATTCTTTAGTTACTGAAGATGAAACTGAAATTCTACAATACCCCACTGAACTTCTGGACAGTTCAGACACGAGCGGCTTATCACCATATATTCTAGAACTGAAAGAATTATCTATGGCGATGTTGTCGAGGAACTTGAACGAAGAACAAGGTTTACAGAATGGCATAAGATTAAATCTTCATAAAATATGTGATAGCTTCTTAGATCTACAAATTACAACTGAGGTTAATGTTGGCTAAAGAGTAATTCTTCCTCGCTTTCATTTATCGTCATCTGACTCTACTTTTCCATTTTCTTCCAAAACAATACAGTTTACAATTTAATTAGCATTCTGTATGAAAATAAATAAGATCCATCAACATTGTAAGCATATATATACGCCTGAAATTCTTTTCAGTCATTACCTGTTGTATATAGCACTATCGTGTGCAAAATCTTTTGAGAATGTAAAAAATGAACTAAAACCAATAGATCGACGCACCACTAACGTTGTTTGGAAAAATGTTTTGTAAATTTAAAGAGTATTTTATATTTTTTGTTCTATAATAATTACTGATTTTTGATATTATTTTCTCTTCTGTGTTTGTCTTTTATTTTACAACGTTCTTCTTTTTTAATACTTCATTACCTCTCTTTTTATCTACCCAATTCCATTATCAAAAGCTGCGGAGCAGCACGGGTATACTAGTTATTATTATTATTATTATTATTATTATTATTATTATTATTATTATTATTATTATTATTATT
>JAGDQP010001166.1:78076-91336 GCA_022664845.1 Lepisma saccharinum | reverse complement strand
TTATTATTATTATTATTATTATTATTATTATTATTATTATTATTATTTATTGTTTAGTGTAGGGTTGCATTAAGCTATACAATTCTTTTACATAAATAATGGTTACATATAGAAGAGCTTGTTGCCCTACAGTAACAGAAAAAAAAACATAAATAAGACACAAATATTATGCCAAAGCATAAAAAAGAGAGAAAAGTTACAAAATAAGTACCATATACATGTCCATGCTTATGATATGTAGTTAGTGTATAACACAATGATGGGAGAACAAAACACACACACACAAAATCATGATAAAAGAAACAAAAAATACATTTGGGTAAATAGTCAATGGTTGAAAGATTACAAGGTTGAAATGGCTGATTATATACAATGAGTGATTATTGTATATCACAAACAAAGTCAAGTGAGTCACAAACGTGAAGCTTCCGGTTTGCGAGGAGCGTCATGTTGAGACGCACAAGAAATACATTTACATCGTATGAGAAATGGTTGGTTGTGAAAATTTGGTTGCGTAAATAGGAGTAAAAAGAAGCCGGATGCAGGGGTGAACTCGTAAATTTTCCAGTACCGAATGGTTTAATTTTTACCATATATCATACCAATAACTGTGAAGTGAGGAATAGGCATAGAACAAGTTTGTTTATATTGACAAACATATGGAATACTTTATCAATTAAATTTGAAAATCATAACATTTAGAAACTGATAAACATTTAATAGAAGAAATGTCATAGTACAAAATCAAAATATTTTATTTACTGAAACAGTCCAATCTTGATATTACAGCACGTTTTCACATATGGCTCTGGATCCCAGTCTCTCAAGTTCGGGCCGCGCAATTTCACAACCATTAAACTTGACACATGTGGGACTGCCAGTCTCGTACGGGGGAGGGGGGGGGGATGCTAAAATTTCTTATACTCAGTCAATATTTTTTTGTAAAATGGAGCATTTATCCCCAAAAAGTACTACCGAACAACGTTCCGGTACCAGTACACCTCTGGCCGGAAGGAGTTACTTTTCACAGATATGTAATATATTATATATTTTGGGTGTTTTTTGTTATTAATCTTCCATTCCATAACGGAATGTATTGAAAGCGGCTTGATTTTCTTTGATGTTCGGAGATTTATAGGGTGTACAAATATCCTAGGATATGTGTACCTCCTCCTATTGAGTGCTTTTTGTTGTTAATTTGTGTGTTCTGTAATCAAATGCGGCCTATTTGTAGAAAGCGGCTTCTTTTTTTTTTTTTGATGTTACTGAGAATGGAAAGGGGGGTACAAATATCCTAGGATATCTGTACCCCCTGGTACAAATCTCTGGGGGGTACACATCCTACGACACCGGTACTGAAGCCAATATTCTAATTTCCATACAAATATCCTTTTCAAGTTCATGTAAAACACTGAAAATACGAACATTGATATTCCTATTACATAGATGGCAGGAGAGTCGGAAAATAAATTATTTATCACTGCTTCCATCAATTTTTAGTCTTACTCCCAAAAATGACTCACTTCCATAAACAAATAATCTAAATAAATATGCTCTTATATTCGCGTAACGTACTGAAAATATGAGCATATTTTATTCCATAGTTGGCAGTACCAAAAGTTTTTATTATATCTACTCATTTACTTTTATTCTCAGATGTGAACCCAATATTTCTATTTTGATAAATAAATATGCGCATTTCATAGTCATGTAAAATACTGGAAATACGAATATATAGAGGAAAGTGCCCAAAACTGACCCCCACCATTTTGTAATTGATTTTTTTTTAAAAATAGAAAACAGTAAAAAATTGTTTTCAAAGGATGTAATATTTACTTCATAATGTTATACACCATTTATATTTTACTTTTAGAAAATATAATTAAAACTTAGTATATAAAACAATTATTTTCAGAAACCTTACGGTTTGGCGATTTGAAAAATGGTTGGCAAAATCGGACCCCTTGTAAAGATAATCAAAATAACACTAAATAAACAAATACAGGCCGAATTTAAACATGAAAAAATTAGGGGTCCGGTTTAGGCAACTGAAGGGGGTCCGGTTTGCGCAACTATAGCCAAAATTTTGTTAAGCCAATAACTATTTAACCGAACATCTAAATGAAACGGTTTAATGATAAACATTAACCTTAAACCTTAGCATTTAAGAATATGTATGGGTCGAAAGGCTTACCTGCCAATATCTAAGAGAAATAACGAAAAATGTAGCATAATGTAAAAAGTTTTTCTACTGGCAAAACAAGGATTGATAAGCAAGAAGTGAAGCGACGTGTGCACCCCACTACAGAGTGGTAGAAGCCTACATTACTATTTACATTTGGTCCCGCTAACGTTAAAGTGAATGTAGAGCCAGGAGACCGGGGTTCACTTTAGGGGGAGAAATTGATAGTTTCTATTCCGTAGTAGTGACGTAGCAGAAGTAAATATTTTTCATTTTCTCTACACTTTTTAGTCTTTCCCTCAACAGTGAAACACATATTTACAGGGAATACTGCTTCTTGCTAAATGATTTTCGGGAAGACAAGTTCCCACAGTCCCTAAATGGGACAACATTTAAGAACACTTTACGTCTTTATACTGGTAGGCCATATTATTATAAAAATTTGTGATATTTCGAAAATGAGGAACTTTTCAGTTTAATATTATGGTGTTGAATAATAATGACCTGAAGAAAAATTTCGTAAGTGAGATCCAGAACCAATCAGTCAAATTCATCAAGATTTTGATGACCTATAGGCAAGATTTACAATCTGGCAATACCAAACAAATATTACATATGCAAAATTAAAATGAACGTTACCTATGTTGTGTTGGTAAGTCGTACAACTTTCGGATTTCGAAAATTTCTTTTCCGGCTACTTGCTATGGATGAGTATACACTCTGAGTGCCTGGAGAAAGGAGAGGCATGGAAGCAAGGTCAAATCTGTTTTCAGGTGGACGTTTAAGATAGCTGAGTTTTGGTCGTTCTCTGGAGGTAGGGAAACAAGGGGGCTTCAATATAGCTCTGTTTCTGCGTTTACTACAAATGTTCCTTTTTTAAGTGCTTGATACTGAGTTAAGTGGCCTCTACTAAGGCGCCACTCATAAAGACAGTATATAAAATAAGAGTGGCTGTCCACCATATAACTCCGTGTTGAAAAGGTGAAGTAGGTGGGCGTGGCCTATCCCGCCATATTGAGACGCACAAAACATTACCATAAACTCATTTAAACCTTGGAGGAATTAGATTAGATTCCTCCATGATTTAAACATATTGAAAATTACGTTAAATGTTTTCGCGGAAAACATTGTTAATAGCAACTTAATAATGACAAATCGACTTGAAATGACAAATGTGTGCGCGTTAATAAAGATATTATTCACGGAAATAAGAATTTTCAACAAAACATACCGAGATGATATCGCTTTTCCGAGCAAGGTTGACATCCATATACCTTATTGCTTCTTATCCATTAACAAAAAAAACTCCCCATATGTGGTGTTATGGATGGCCAAATTCGGATAAAATACTATCCGACTTACGTACTACAAAGCTGCTTAACTACCATTGTAAATATTCATATCCGAACACCATATTTATTGAGTTGCAGTAACTTGTCTTCAGAGAGGAACTGCTCTTTAGATATGTCTCAAGAATAGTGTAAACTGCACCTACGTCCGGTGCCAGAAATTGTAAAGTTCTCCACATTGGGGTCAGAATTTGTAGAGTGCCTTACCGCCTAACAACAGGTTTCGGGACAACTCAATAATTATATGCAAAAATAAAAAAAAATCTCATGCAGATATTATTCAAATTAATGCAAATTTCCAAATGGGGAGTGTTGGAGGAAATGCAACACAAATATCTCCTGTGGTTCTTACTTTTAAGGGGTCAAATTTCACAGATTAGCAGGTGAAAATGAATTTACACAGGAGTGCATGAGTTAGCAAATCTCAGGGAAAGAAAACAAAATAAAGGGTTACAGTGGGTACACATTGCAATCTCCAAGGGCGAATTGGAAAGCAAAACAGAACAATTTAAGGTATACCATCCGCTCACTCGACGCTGTAAGCCTGTAAAGCAAAGACACATATACAGCACTGAAAATGCAGTACTTACCAACACTGACGACCTCGCTCATCCACGAACATTAACAACAAAAACACCCAATAGGGGTTTACACATATCCTAGGATATTTGTACACCCTATAACTCTCGGAAATATCAAAGAAACTCAAGCTGCTTTCAATACATTTCATTATGGAATGGGAATGTGAAATTAATAACAAAAATCACCCAATAGGGGGTACACATATCATAGGATATTTGTACACCCTATAAATCTCGGAAATATCAAAGAAACTCAAGCTGCTTTCAATACATTTCATTATGGAATGGGAATGTGAAATTAATAACAAAAATCACCCAATAGGGGGTACATATATCCTAGGATATTTGTACCCCCTTATAAATCTCCGAACATCAAAGAAAATCAAGCCGCTTTCAATACATTTCATTATGGAATGTAGAATTAATAACAAAAACAATCAGTAGGGGGTACACATATCCTAGGATATTTGTACCCCCTATTGGATGCTTTCTTGTTATTAATTTTACATTTTATAATGGAAGATATAGAAAGCGGCTTGATATTCTTTGATGTTTCTCAGATTATTTTGGGGGGTACAAATATCCTAGGATATGTGTACCCATCTATTGATTGTTTTTGTTGTTAATGTTTGTATTCTGTAATCAAATGAGGCTTATTTGTAGAAAGCGGCTTTTTACCTTTGATGTTACTGACAATGGAAAAGGGGGTACACATATCCTACGACACCGGTAGAACGCCATCACGGAACTTCCGCTACAGTTGGTTGTGGGCCTCCCGATCGAAAAACTTTTCAGAACGTATCTTCGGTACTTACGACAACGATGAGTAAATGTTTCTGAATTATTTTAAATCTATTTATATAACGATAAATGGCAAGGCAAGAGATATGTAAACAATATAACGTAGATATAAATAATAAGTTTCGGCGTAAGTCAGTTCAAACTGGCAAAACAAAAATGTCTCCGGGGTTCTTTCTGTGACTTCCTACAATATTTTCCAATTATATCCTACATAGATGTAACCTTTAATGCTTGAACTTTATACGATTTACTTGCTTTCATGAACAATCATTTTTCTTGACTTTCACAGGAAAAAGGGTCGATCTTGTAATTGTGAGGCTCCTCGAAACCATTGGCGTAGTCGATGGTTCCTTAAACAAAGAATTAAGCAGAGTACATACCAAGTTGAACTAAAGCTTTCCCGGAACGAATTTGTCAAATATGATTTTAAAAAAATCTGAACATGATCGATATCTAACTTCCACCAGATAGTCGTCAACTTACGACTTCCGCGACTTATGACAATTTTTAAAAAATAAATACATACATACATAAATAAAATTACGTTAGTAATAAAGCAGCTCCTTCGTAGCCAAATTGTTATGCCTTGCGCTTTCGGTGCGACGGGTCCCGGGTTTCGATTCGTGGTGGAAATCAAAATTTACAATGTTTACCCAGCATCGTGAGGTCAATTGAGGAGCTATATGAATCAACATGTCCGTAATCCGGTAAAAAAAAGAGCCAATTTCAGCGGTGAAGAGAGTCGTTACGCTGACCAAGTGACGCCCTACTTGAACGAACGCGCCAAAGCGCCTTAAGTGTTGTCGAACCACGGAGTATTGATATTAATATTAGGTATTAGTAGTAGTAATAAGCATCATTTTTTCTTGACTGAATCCCTTAGCTGAAAATTTGACTTACATATATTTGAATTGCTTCTTGTTTGATTTGATCAAGTACAAGATCCCGATGAAAAGAACATTTAGTTACTGGTTATAAAAATGAGGTACAGAAATTATTACATACAGAGCTGTAAAATTGTATATTTTTTTTTAAGTTCATTAAATGCTTTTGTTAAATTGAATTGCTTCTTATCCTTTTGGCTGAACGTCTCGCCTGAGCAATAGAATCCCTTTTGTTGTTCTTTGTTTCTCCATTGAGATGGGTTGGGGGAAGGGTCGGTATCTTAAGTGGGAACAAGTTTCAGCGCTCTTCGCATTCATATTTTATTTTTTTCGATACTATCAGTTTGCTTTTTTCTGAGCCATAAAAGACTGAGCGAAATGCCTTGTGGAGAGAGAGAGAGAAAATACCAGTGGCCATTTAGTCGCTGAGGGATTTTGCTCTGTGGTTCACCTGCTTATGGCCGACAGACGACCAGACCGACTTACGACCTGTCAATCAGAACGGACGGAGGTTATTCATAAGTCGATGACTATCTGTACATGCGAATGTAACAGCAACATGGGTAAAAGCAACTATTATGCAAAGCGGGAAAATCTCCTTCTCGTAAAAAATTATCCCCGGCTCGTATCACAGAAATAACATAATATTCCTGTCTTGGATAAGTATTTCTCTCCTATATACAATATATAGAGGTCTGAGCGAATATCTGCGGTTATCCGCGCCAATAACGTCTTTGCGGAAATACTTTTATTATGCGGATTGAGGATAAAATTGCGATGTGCTTCTCTAAGTTTGGTAATTTTCTTGTGAAGAATCTGCACTTGAGGAGATGTTAAGTAAGTACAGTGTTCTTTTTCATTAATTTCATAATATGTGTCTGCATGACTTTTTATCCTTTTCTTAAAGTGCGGTTGAGTATTAATAGGAAATTAATAATAATATATTATCAATTTATCATGTGTCAGCTTCTTGATATCATATTACATTATGTTATAGAATAAATGAGCTCTGAATCTAATATAGAATAAAATCTGTGAGATTTTATGTGTTTAAAGTAATGGCGGATGCGGATAGCGATGTTCCGAACGCGGATAAACGAGATAAAGGATGTTGCGGATGCGATTTTCTATATCCGCGCAGACCTCTAACAATATACATACCGACAATACACAAACATCCCTCCCTCGTCCGGAAGTTTAATTCCAACACTGCTATTATGCACAATTATCTTGTTAACTTTACTCATCTGTATTTGAAAAACACGGAGTTTTTCTTTCGTTCAGGCCCAGAACGAAAATATTATTTGTTTTCTTCAAATGTCTGCTCTTTCTCTCCTTTTCTTTCTTTTTGCATTACCACTTGTTGAACTCATTTTCTACTGCTTATTACATTTATATTAACAAAACCAACTCATTACAAGTGACGTTTTCATTTAGCAGGACTTTAAGAATCACTAACTATCTCGTTCGCAAAACAAGCCAAACGTAGACAGATATATTTGGCTATAGTCTACTACTGTATTATGCTTCTGAATTATTATCACATGATCTCTTACTCCGTTTTCTACACAATCACTGTTCGCCGATCGGCACCCACGCGATGTGACACCTTCAATATTATCATCTGTTCCCAAAACAACATACAGAAATAAAAGAGAATGGGGCCTAACATTAGAACGGGACTGACAAGCTGACGCTGACCTCATCAGTCATCAACATTGAATAATAGTTACGTTATCGCGTGAGAAAATGTTTTACTAGTGGATTGAAATGACTGTTTTAAGAAGTTAACACTTGCGAAGAAAAATGAATAAAGAATAACAATTCCTAAGAAGGTAAACAGTTTAAGTGTAATAACTCGTCACAAATTCAATCACAAGACTTTTTTTGGTTGAATAGATGACGAGTTATTACACTTGAACTGGTTTTCCTCTTAGGAATTATTATTCTTTATTCATTTATAAAACGAGTTAGATTTTTGAGATACGACCCTTCGTCAAATAGTTGACGGTACAGTTTATATTGTACCAAGCCATAAGCATTTAAATGTACTGCAATAGTGCGTAACTTCAGTAAACAGTTGAAGTTCTAGTTCTGCCACCATCGAAAGTTTGTCAGTGAACAATCTCTTTTGTTGACTTATGAAAACAAACTTTCGTAATAGAAAGGTGATTCCCATAGGAAGTACGGATAATTATTTTGAGACACCCTGAAGATCTTTACTTGGCTCTTTGATTTGAATGTAGCAGCCCGGAAATGACTAGCTTAACAGTCAGATGTTGAAATGACTACCTTAATTCACGAGTGTTAAAATTGGTTATTTATGTACGCCGTCGTAACGTAACTTCGTACGTAACTTTACGTCGAAACGATTTCAGACTTTATTTTAAAACGCTAGTTGAAACGAACTCTGGGACTTGTATGTCGTGCTTTCTGTTATGAAAACTGTTCAAAGATATTTTAATCCTCAATTAACATACGATAAATACAGATATATATATATATTCTCTCAATCAGATTTTACTATGCCCCGACGCAGAAAGATCAACTGAGGAACACTGAATCGCATTTCACTTTCTATATCTGTTTCTACAGTCTAACTAACTACACACATTGCTGCCCGAGCCAAATCTAACCTAACCTAAACTTACCTGCCCAGTGTTATTAATAATTGAAAATATTTGTAGAGTTCTGATCGGAAGCGGGTTTACAGAAAAGTTTGCTAGCCATATTAACTGAATGATCATGGTTTCATCGGGCAATTTCATGGCTTAACGAAATTTCGCGGATATCGATTGGTGCAACAGTAAAATCGCGTATTCTGGTATTAATCTGAGTTTGATTAGGACTACGGATCAAGTTGTTTTGAGGAACTGGCCATTCATGTTGCATACAATCTCGTCACCTTCGGCCGAATCTTAATTACTGCAACTAAACATCAATTCACGTTTGCTTCCCTTTTAAAAGAAGACTTCTAAATGAAGTCTCGAAAAATGAGGAATTGTTTTGGTAATCCTCGTTTTACAACAGATTACTTTATATTATTTATTCATTTGGATAATTTCGTATTGTTAAATTCATTTCCGCGTTGAGCAGAAAAAGTCTACTTTTTACTTAATTTTCTAAATTTGTGCAAATATTGCAGTAACTCATACGCGTAATTCAAAATAAGGTTATATATTTCAAACATATGGGAAACAAATGTGGACAATTACAAAGCATTTGTGACAGCATTACCAATGCCCTGCTTTTTTTAAATGTCTTGTCAAAGTTGGGGGACCAGTGAGGCGGCCGAGAAATTTTGGGGGTTGGGCCCTCTGCCCCCCCACCCTGGGCGACGCCCATGCACGTTTGTGATCTCAGAATGCAATATTTTGACTTTAATATTACATTACCCATAATTTAATTAATTTTAAAGTTACTTAATGTTGATTTGTTAAATTCTTAACGAAGATGGGTGAAACCCAGTTACCAATTTTTTCGATTACGGCATTTGGCTATTCTATCGAAGAAAACTGGTGAAACTCAGTGGATGGTTACCAATTTTCTCGACTATGGTATTCGGTCATTCTATCGAATCTTTATTTCAATGTATGCATTATGTGTCAGTGCGTTTGTATGACCATTGGCATACATGCAATGATTGGCGCCGTAGCTTAGTGGTAGAGCGTTGGCGTAGCATTCGAGAGGTCGTAGGTTCGATCCCAGTGACCGACCATTCTGACTGAGGGTTTTTCCTCAGTCACACTATGAAAATGCAGGGATGGCACCTTCAACTTAGGCGCTGGTCGACACCTTCCAGAATCCTGTCCCCTCCTCTCCCCCGGCCTGAGCCTTAGATACCTAAAGGCCATAAATAAAATTCAAAATATGCAGTGATTGGATTGAAGAAATTCAAAGATTCGACAGAATTCGAACATTCGTGCTATAAAAGTAACATAAATTGAATCACGAATTTCAAGACAAAACTAACAACCATATTATATCATCGTGAGATTTCGTGTGTGTGTAAACAAGTTATTTTCTAAGAGTGCATATCAGGAATGAAAATAAAGACCAAACTACAAACTCTTTTACTTGTCATATGGGTGCAACCTGTGCAGTCATAACTCGAATATAGCATGTTTTCCTTATTTTTTCACGAAGTTCACGTGTAAAAGTTTCTTCCATTCAAGTAATGAAGTCCGTAAGTGTAAGTTTATAAGAGACGAAAGATGATGAGCTTTGAATGTTTCCATAAATAAATTTGGCTAGGAGCCAAGGACCTCAGATTCTATTTTGCAACCGTTTCGGTCAATTAGACGGAATAATTTATGAGTTTCGATCCACACTTCCAAGTGGTTCGCATGCCATTTGTAGAAGTTAAAATAAAAAGTCTTGCAGAGCAAATATAGACAACAGATTCATTATGTAATAAGAAATTCCTTTCAGGAAAACATTGAAACCTATTTTCCTCAAAATTATCAATAATATAAACAAGAATTGTATAAATAATATCATAGTATTTTGTCATAAAATTACTCGTATCTTAAATCGGCTCTCCATGGAATTTCACTTAATATGAACCCCTAATCTAAGCAAATTAATTTTTGTTCGCTACTTTGAATTAAGGTAGCGAAGTGTGAAAGTAGGGATGAGTTCACGATACTTTCGATACCACCGATAATTGCAAAGTATCGGTATCGATCGATACTTCAACTAATGAAGTCGATACCTTTCCGATACTTTGACATTTTTGACACTAATTATTTTCACCGAAAATAATCCCATGGTAGAACGTTAGGTCTATAGCTTACATCTTAAAGCTTCTTGAATTCGAATGTTATTTATGGCTTTTAGGCATCTATGACTCAGGACAGTTAAATTATAAATTATAGAAAGTAATACACTTATAGTCCTCCTAATAAACTCCTAGTCTCAAGTTTAATGACAGCGGTTGAATTCATTCTTCATTGTCAATTTCCCTGTCCCTTGGCTTTCGGAGCCTGTAAAGATACCCAGATACCGTCATAAAATAAGAAGACGCACAATTTATACTATCGGTCAAATGTGCGTGAAAATTTTAGGTTTGAAACTACAAAATAACTGCTGACCCCTCAGTGACTTTTATAAACACTATATACTTGGTTTCTTAACATTTTCGGTGCATCAGTGATAGACGGGGGAAGTGGGAGAGAGGGGGGGGGGCACGTGACAAAAGCCGACTTAATAAAAAGGTGTTCCTTAACAAAAAACTATAACATCTAGTCCTTGAAAAGTATTTTAGGTGGTATTTCTTATATGTTGTTTGTTTGTTTGTTTTCTAATATTTTGTAGGGGACCAACACAGTTACTCCACTAGAAATAAATACAATTTCTCCTTAGTGGAACATCGTACTGTCTTGTATGAAAAGGGATGCAAATATACTGGTATTGTTTTATATAATAAAGTTCCTAGCTATATAAAGGCTCGAAACCCTCTTAATCAATTCAGAAAAGAACTACAGTCATTTCTACTATATCATTGTTTTTACTCCATAAAGGAGTACATGGAGTGTTAAGTATTTATTTTTTTTGAAACGTTGAATTATAAAGATATATGCAAAAAAAATAAATACTGGAAATGTAACTATTGCAATGTATTAATTAGTAACAGAAGTGTTATACACTACAATTCCTGTATATATTATGTAATTATTCATTTATTTTAAATATTTTCTACATTCTTTTTTATGTCTTGTAGCATCCTAGTTTCTATTATATTTTTTCGTTCATCTATGTATAATTATCTGTTATAATTACTGACATGTTCTATACCATTGAACATAATTGTATGCTTATGGTCAACAGAATGAAATAAAATCTAATCTAATCTAATCTATTACATGAAAGAAGTATTAATAGTTTTAAATTTTAAAAAGACGACTGCTACTCTTCTGTAAAACAAAGTGGTAAAGAATTGCATATTTAAGATGAAGTTATACAGAATTATTGTAAATATTTAAAATAGAAGAAGATAATACAGTATAACAGTTTAACGATAGTAAACATTAGATTCATATATTACTTTTGATTACATATGTATCATTTGCATTGTCCCACATAGCAGAGGATATTTATCACAGGGATATCCTATGTAGATATGGTACACAAAATGGGTACAATGTCCCAGAAAATTTGGGTTGAAATAAGGATATGCTAGGATATACTTTTTAGAATATTAAAAGGATATTCTGAGTAGAAGTTTCAGGAATATTCTGAGAATATCTGCAAAAAATAATAGTCATCGACATATTCGTAAATATACTTGGGATATCCCCAGAAATATCCTTAGGATATGCATTCATTTTGGACATTCGGGTATTCGTAGAATATTCTACGCACATACCTAGAATATCGTAGAATATCCTTGGGATATTCCAATATCCCCTCGGGGACATTCGTAGCATATTCCTAGAATGTACCTGCGATGTGCGGGGTAGAACAATGTTTCAGAAAGTACCAAGTACCGAAGATCAGAAATAAGCATCGAGAAATTCTGGTATCGATCCATCTTTCATTTATATTACATTTTTAATTACATAAATTATGTATCGTTTGCATCGTAAAACAATGTTGAAGAAAGCAGTGTTCGATTTTCCGGAGGGATCCCGTGGATTTTCCTTGGTGAGTGAAGATTTCATCACCGGTTGTTCTTTCTAAAATATCATCCCAGCCGAGGACAAAATATTTGTATTTCTGCTCAAATAGGTAGTATGTTGAAACCTAGCAGTAACTACTAGTTTTATGATCCTTCCTTCTTCGTAATTTATAGCAAAACGAACACTGGAAGAAATTATCGAGTAAAAGAAAGTACTAGCGTCGAGTATTGAGAAATTCTGGTATCGACCTATCTCTAATTTATATATTGCTTAAATACTTTTAATTAAATATGTATCATTTGCATTGTATAAGAATATTGAATAAAGTACCAAGTACCGAAGGTCAGAAATAAGTACAGGTATCGAGTATTGAGGAATTCTGATATTGACTTATCTCTCTATAACATTTAATAACATATGAAGCGTACAGGGACAGAAGGGGAAATGGGCATGAAAGTTGATTTCTTGTAAAACGCATTTTAAATCCCAACTTTCACATTTACTCCCATGTATTACATATTTTAAATACCGCTATAACTTAGTGATGTTTTTAGTTTTTGGAGACAAAATTTCTGAGCAGTTAGATGTCATTGCGTAGTATTTGTTACGGGTGCAAACTCGTTTTTTTTTTTAAGTGCATCTTTGCCCTTCTTTTCCTGTACGATTCATATGTATCATCTGCATTGTAGAACAATGTTGAAAAACGTAGCGAGTACCGAAGGTCAGCAATAAGTACCAGTATCGAGTATCGAGGAACTCTGGTATCGACCCATCTCTAATTTATATATTACTTTTAATTACACACACACACACACACACACACACACACACACACACACACAT